>CM055122.1:649028119-649283317 GCA_029206835.1 Rana muscosa
CGCCTTCCGCTCCCGGTTCGGACATTTCGAATATTTAGTGATGCCCTTCGGGCTGTGCAATGCCCCTGCCACCTTCCAGTATTTAATTAATGATGTTCTTCGGGACTTTTTAGATCTCTTTGTGATTGCTTATTTAGATGACATACTAATATTCTCTTCCTCCCTTGACTCTCATCGCAGGCATGTCAGAAGTGTGTTAGACCGGCTTCGGCAGCATAAACTATATGCGAAGGCTGAGAAATGCGAGTTTGAGCAGGAGAGCATAGCATTTCTGGGATTAATCATCTCTGGCGAAGGCATCAGGATGGACCCACAGAAGATCACCGCAATCTTGGACTGGCCAGCGCCAGTGGATAAGAAGGGAATCCAACGGTTTGTTGGATTCGCCAACTTTTATCGTAAATTCATCCGGGGGTTCTCCGCCATCATTGCACCCATTACTCAGCTAACCAAGCAAGGTACCCGCTTCCACTGGTCCCCTGAGGCCCAAAAGGCCTTTGAGGATCTCAAAGGGCTCTTCACCTCTGCATCCATCTTAAAACACCCAGATTCCTCCCTACCATTTGTACTTGAGGTAGATGCTTCTGAGGTTGCAGTAGGGGCAATATTGTCACAGAGGCAAGGAACCAAGGCTTTGCTTCATCCGGTGGCTTTCTTTTCTCGCAAATTATCTGCGGCAGAAAAGAACTATGACGTGGGAGACCGGGAACTCTTGGCGATTAAGTCCGCCCTGGAAGAATGGAGGTACTTACTTGAAGGTGCTGCTCACCCGATCTTAGTATTCACCGACCATAAGAACTTAGAGTACCTGAAAACTGCAAAAAGACTAAAACCACGACAAGCCAGATGGGCCCTGTTTTTTTCCCGGTTCTCCTTCCATGTGACATACCGCCCCGGTGCCAAGAACACTAAACCTGACGCCTTGTCCCGAATGTTTCATGGATCCAAAGAACTCTCCTCACCCGATACAATCCTCGCTCCTGGGAATTTTCTCCTACTTCAGGAGGACCTACTCTCCCGGATCAGACAAGCCACCACTAGACAGGAACCCTCTCCTGAACTGGATCTGCAGACCAAGGATGGATTACTCTGGCACCAAGACAGGATATTCATACCAGAAGAACTAAAGATAACCGTGCTAGAGCTCTGCCACGATCATGCCCTTGCTGGGCACTTTGGCGTGGCTAAGACCACTGAGTTGGTACAACGTACCTTCTGGTGGCCTTGACTACGCGAGGATTGCAGGAGGTTCGTGGAGTCCTGTACTACATGTACCCGGAATAAAGGGTCCAGATCCAAAGCCTGGGGACTACTTAAGCCCTTACCCGTTCCAGAGAGACCGTGGAAAATGCTTTCTATCGACTTCATAGTTGAACTCCCCCCGGCTGAGAATCACACCACCATCTTTGTGATTGTGGACCGTCTGTCCAAGATGGCACATTTTGTTCCTATGAGAGGGACCCCCTCGGCCCCGGAAACTGCACAAATGTTCATTAAAGAAGTCGTCAGGCTCCACGGGGTACCTGCTAATATAGTCTCCGATCGGGGGGTACAATTTACCTCCCGGTTCTGGAGGTCTCTCTGCAAGACTCTGGGAATAGAGCTATCATTCTCTTCGGCTTACCACCCTCAAACCAACGGACAGACTGAGAGAACAAATCAGACCCTCGAGCAATATTTGCGTTGTTTCTCCTCCTTTGCTCAGAATGACTGGCTCTCCCTGCTTCCGCTAGCGGAGTTCTCCTACAATAACTCCATCCAATCCGCAACTAACCAGACCCCATTTTTTGCGAACTTCGGGTTTCACCCCACATTTCTGCCCAACTCTCTCCCTGAGTGCTCAGTGCCCGCAGTTCTGGAAAAAGTGAATTTCTTCTCCTCTAACAACCAGCTTCTACGCAAAGCCATGGCAAGAACTCAGGAGTATAACAAGACGGTCTACGACAGGAGGAGACGGGGTGAATTAGCGCTGGCACCGGGCGACCAAGTATGGCTTTCCACCATCAATCTAAGATTGGCTTGCCCGTCCAAGAAATTGGGCCCCAAGTTTCTAGGGCCTTTTCCTATCAAAAGGAAAATCAACGAGGTGGCCTACGAGCTGGAGCTCCCCGACTCCCTGAGGGTCCACCCTGTTTTTCATGTTTCTCTATTGAAACCGTCAGTCTCCAACGCATTCCCAGGTCGGACCCCGACTCGCCCTGATCCCGTCATCATAGACGGGGAACAGGAATTCGAGGTAGAAGCTATTTTAGACGCACGAAGAAGAAATAGCCAGAGTCAATTTTTTATAAAATGGAAGGGTTACGGACCAGAGGAGAACTCCTGGGAACCCGAAGAGAACATTCACGCCAAAGACCTGATACAAGCCTTCAGGAGGTCTCACCCCGAGAAGTTTGCTCCTAGGGGCATCCGGAGGCTGCCCCTTGGGGGGGGGCAATGTCATGGAAACCCTGTCAGGAACAGACGCCCTGGACTTCCTGGTTCCCGCCCCCGCAGGTGACGCCCTAAGGGCTATTTAAACTCCTCACTTGCAGACAGTCCCTGCTGTCTGCTCTACAGCGTTTATCCCAAGTGACCTGATCTGCCTTGTTTACCTGTATCTGACCCGGCTTCCTGTGACCCTCCTGCTATCTGCCTGTACCTGACCATCGGCCTGTTTTCTGACTTCGGTATTGCCTGATCCTTTTGTGCCTCGCTGCCTGCCAGTTTACCCGACCCCGGCTTGTCTGACGATCCTGCCTGACCTTGGCTCTTGTTCACCTGCTGCTGCCTAGTGGTTCCAGTTTACCTGCTGTGCCTCCCGGTCCGGGTCATCTGCTGAGTTCCTGGTTCCTGTCTGCTCATCTGCTGGTTCCTGTCTGCTCATCTGCTCGTTCCTGTCTGCTCATCTGCTCGTTCCTGTTCACCTGCTGCTGCCTAGTGGTTCCAATTTACCTGCTGTGCCTCCCGGTCCGGGTCATCTGCTGAGTTCGGGTTCCTGTCTGCTCATCTGCTGGTTCCTGTCTGCTCATCTGCTGGTTCCTGTCTGCTCATCTGCTGGTTCCTGTTCACCTGCTG
The DNA here is from genome assembly GCA_029206835.1 of Rana muscosa. NCBI lineage: Eukaryota > Metazoa > Chordata > Amphibia > Anura > Ranidae > Rana > Rana muscosa. The sequence goes on from CM055122.1 coordinate 649,031,177, forward strand.
CTGCCCAGTGGTTCCAGTCTACCTGCTGTGCCTCCCGGTCCGGGTCATCTGCTGAGTTCCTGGTTCCTGTCTACTCACCTGCTGCAGTTCCTGGTTCCTGTCTGCTCATCTGCTGGTTCCTGTCTGCTCATCTGCTGGTTCCTGTTCACCTGCTGCTGCCCAGTGGTTCCAGTCTACCTGCTGTGCCTCCCGGTCTGGGTCATCTTCTGAGTTCCTGGTTCCTGTCTATTCACCTGCTGTAGTTCCTGGTTCCTGTCCACTCACCTGCTGTAGTTCCTGGTTCCTGCCTCCTCACCTGCTGGTTCCTGATCACCTGCGGTAGTTCTTGATCCTGCCAGGCACTCGTACCCCTTCCACCTCCGTGCTTCCTGTTATACCACCAGGGGCCGCCGGTGGGAGCCGTAAGGGAGGCCTCCCTCTGCTAACCGGGCTCGTCACCGTCAGGTACGTGACAGTAGTTTTAGAGAAGTTAGGAAAAAATATCCTCTATGGTTCAGAGCTTTATTACTCATACACATTCAGATAGATGGGAACGGAAGACATATTCAGGAATGTACACAAGCACATGTTTATACAGCTGTCTCTGAGAAGTCTTTATCTCAGGTTTCCAGCATAAGAGCTGAGAAAGACATTGAACCAGTACTTGTTACTGCAGAACAGTCTAAAACTAGAATAAGAACTTCAACACAGAATACAGTTACGCATATTTCTAATCATTTAGGGATGAGAACAAAGGCATAGTCCATTATCATCTCTGGGGTGATCTGAAACCTTTCTTTGTTTATTAAAACAGGGTTTTTGTATCATGACCAAATGGAAATATTGCGTCCTGTCATAATTAAACTTCACAGTACATATGATTTATAGTTTAGGTAATCTTAGACAGGATAAGGACAGTACACAGTCATACAAAAGTTCTCTTTGAAGGAAAATATAAGATAGTATTATTTCACATATAGTTTTAACAAATTCACAAAGCTATTGTCCCGTAATGATTTAACATTTATTGAAAAAAAAGAAAAATGTACAAGAATTAATGCAAATATTTTATTCCCGAGTAATGATACTGCCTCTCTTTTACAGATATGGCATCTAAAATCAAACAAATATGGAGGATAACACGCTCCTATAAAGAGCAAAGAGAATATCAAGAAATTCAAAGTTAAAGAAGAGATCCTTTCGAGAAGAATATTGGACAAAAGATTTATATTTCATATTTGACTATTTTATCTTATTCAACAAGGTTTTACTAACCTAACAGAACTTGAAGAAATTTTAAAGACATTTCATGAAGAAAAATAATCAGAAGGAACTTTATCTATCTACTATAGATAAATAATTTAGGACTGAAACATTTGTCCACATTTAAATTTTTTGATTATCCAATTATTCTGATATTAATGTTCATATTAAGTTAGGATTATTATTATTATTTTTTCTTTATTTTTCCTTATTCATATATTGAATATTTTTAGTTTATGAACTGCACAATCATTCTAGTTAATAGAACATCTTTTGTTCATAACTTAAAAAACATATCACTCTTAATAGAAAAATGGAAAGTTATGAAAAGTTTTAGAGTGTAAAATATATTTCCAAAGAGCTAAAATATTCTTTGAGCACAAATATGGAAATATATTATTGCATCATTTACTTATTTTAATAATAATGATTATCATTATTATTATTATTGATATTAATAATTATTGATATTAGTCATCATTATGTTATACATTTAAAAAGAAAAAAAATCTATATCATTATTTTAAGATCTTGAATAGATAGATCTAAGAAAAGTTAAAAGTAAAGAGAAAAGCATTTAGAAGGAGAAATATTTCTAGCTGCTTCAGTTCTGAGGAATATTGTGTCCGATCATTTGATACAAGGAGGAGAGATTGTGATATGAATGCATGAATGATGTTTAATAATTTTAATATGATTAATCATAATTCAGGGGGGATTGTTAGAATATTATTTCAAATTCATAATTCGGCACTTATAGGTGTTCTATTAATATAAGGCAAGCTTGCAAAACATTTGGTTTTATGATTAATCATAGTAAATTAGGTATGAGTGAATGACCTTGATCAATTGATATGACATAATTCTTCAATCTAAAGCTGATTGCTGGATATTTCTGGTGAAGCCAATTTGAGTATGACATATAAGGCATCTTGGTGTAGGATGACAAGAATAGATCTCCAGAATAGATCAGTATTTACGTAGTGAGATAAATAATATATTTCTTTATATCTCTTAAGTTTGTTTAAGTGAAGTCTTAGTCATGCTAGTATGTATTAGTTAATAGTTATTTTATTGTTAGTAATATATGTTCATATAGGAGATGTTTGGTTATGATGATATTACATCGTCAGCACACCACTCCAAGTATAGAGTGCTACATGTGTGCCTGTCAATCAAACTCCATATGTCTCTGAGCTAGGGATGAGCTCAGTGTTCGAGTCGAACATAGGTTCGACTCGAACATCGGCTATTCGCGCGTTCGGCGAACAACGAACGATTTGGGCCGTTCGCGCCAATTTCGAGTGACGCGAACGGCCCACAATACACTGCGCCATCGCAGTGTAATCCCGGCGCTGTGATTGGCCAAGCATGCACTGTGACCCTGCATGCTTGGCCAATCACAGCGCCGGCAGCGAGGAGAGCAATGATTGGCCACAGGCAGGATGCCTGTGGCCAATTATTGCTGAGGGGGTTTAGTACACGCCCCACACTATAAAAGGCCGCCAGCGCGGCGGCCTCGTGTAGTGTGTTCCGGCGCAGGGAAAGAGAAGGATAGGCAGGGACAGTGTCATATTTTTTCTTTGCTAAACCTTGTGTGTAGGGACAGAGAAGGATAGGTAGGGATAGTGTCAGTGTCATATTCTTTGCTAAACCTTGTTTGTAGGGACAGAGAAGGATAGGCAGGGAGAGTGTCAGTTTCATATTCTTTGCTAAACCTTGTGTGCTGAACCATATTGCTAAACCTTGTGTGTAGGGACAGACAAGGATAGGCAGGGAGAGTGTCAGTGTCATATTCTTTGCTAAACCTTGTGTGCTAAACCATATTGCTAAACCTTGTGTGTAGGGACAGACAAGGATAGGTAGGGAGAGTGTCAGTGTCATATTCTTTGCTAAACCTTGTTTGTAGGGACAGAGAAGGATAGGCAGGGAGAGTGTCAGTGTCATATTCTTTGCTAAACCTTGTGTGCTGAACCATATTGCTAAACCTTGTGTGTAGGGACAGACAAGGATAGGCAGTCGAGAGTGTCAGTGTCATAATCTTTGCTAAACCTAGTGCGCTGAACCATATTGCTAAACCTTGTGTGTAGGGACAGACAAGGATAGGCAGTCGAGACTGTCAGTGTCATAATCTTTGCTAAACCTAGTGTGCTGAACCATATTGCTAAACCTTGTGTGTAGGGACAGACAAGGATAGGCAGTCGAGAGTGTCAGTGTCATAATCTTTGCTAAACCTAGTGTGCTGAACCATATTGCTAAACCTTGTGTGTAGGGACAGACAAGGATAGGCAGTCGAGAGTGTCAGTGTCATAATCTTTGCTAAACCTAGTGTGCTGAACCATATTGCTAAACCTTGTGTGTAGGGACAGACAAGGATAGGCAGTCGAGAGTGTCAGTGTCATAATCTTTGCTAAACCTAGTGTGCTGAACCATATTGCTAAACCTTGTGTGTAGGGACAGACAAGGATAGGCAGTCGAGAGTGTCAGTGTCATATTCTTTGCTAAACCTAGTGTGCTGAACCATATTGCTAAACCTTGTGTGTAGGGACAGACAAGGATAGGCAGTCGACAGTGTCAGTGTCCTATTCTTTGCTAAACCTTGTGTGCAGGGAGAGAGAAGGATAGGCAGGGGACAGTGTCAGTGTCATTGTTTTTTCCTGGTGTGTTACACTGACAGGCATTTGCAGCACTTTCAGCGGGCGGAGTGTGCTTCCTGCAAAATAAACACCTGAAGCTACCCCTTATTGCTGGTTTTCCCATCTCCCTGCAGGCCATTAGAATGTCTGGAAGGCAAACAAGGAGAGGCAGACAGTCAGGAGCCAATAAAAGAGGGCAAGCAGGCTCTGTGTCTCGGGGCAACAGTGCTGGTCGTGGACGCGGTGCATTGTCATCAGCACATGGCCATGGGACACGCTTGTCCTTCTTTTCAGCAGCTGGACATGTTGAGCCACATCATGCCGAAGACTTGTTAGAGTGGATGACCAAGCCCTCCTCATCCTCCTCATCCTCTCCCACCCAGGCTCAGGGTACTGGCAAAGCAGCTGCCAAAGCATCCTCTTCCCTGGTATCAATGTCATCATCAGTCACTCCTTCCCTAGACCCACCATGTCCTCCTCCTGAGGAGTCCCCCAAACTGTTTACTGTTTGAGCACAGTGTTGGGTACATGCTCCAGGAGGATGCCCAGCGTTTCGAAGGGTCTGATGATGATACCCAGCTAGAGGAAGGCAGTAGCGTGAGAGCAGAGAGAGGGGATGCTCAAGAAGGACACCAATCTGGCAGTCATGTTCCAGCAGCTGCAGCATACTGCCAGATTGGCTCCAGTGATGAGGAGGGAGGGGATGATGAGGTCACTGACTCCACGTGGGTGCCTAATAGGAGAGAGGAGGAGGAGGAGGATGAGGAGGAGGCACATCTCCAATGAGGCAGGATGCCCTTGGGTGGCCAGCGTAAGGGCAGCACACCGACGGAATCACACCGCAGAGCTCCGCCTGTGCAGGGCGCTGCCTCTGCCCGTTATTCAAAAAGTTCTTTGGTGTGGGCCTTTTTTGAGGCGAGTGCATCAGATCGCACAGCTGCTGTTTGCAACATATGTCTCAAGCGTATATCGCGTGGCCAAAACATCAGCCGCTTGGGCACCACATGCTTGACCAGACATATGTTGACCTGCCATGCAGCTCGTTGGCAAGCCTACCTTAAAGACCCACACCAAAGAACAAAGCGGACCTCTCCTTGCACCGCATCAGCTGGGATCTCCAACCCCACTATAACTTCAGTCCTCTCTGAAACCTGCACTGAGAGGAATGAAGGTGTAGAATTAGGTGTGTCACAGCCAAGTACTTGCGGCCAATCTGCTAGCAGTACACCGACGTCCGATTCTAGCAGGCAAATTTCCCTGCCCCAGCTGCTGGACCGTCGAAAGAAGTTCACTCCCAGCCATCCACATGCCCAGCGGTTGAATGCTAGCTTGGCTAAATTGCTAGCGCTTCAACTGCTGCCTTTTCAGTTGGTAGACTCGGCCCCCTTCCGTGAGTTTGTGCAATGTGCGGTTCCTCAGTGGCAGGTTCCCAAACGCCACTTTTTCTCACGGAAGGCGATTCCGGCTCTCTACCGGCATGTGGAAGGCAATGTCTTGGCCTCGCTGGACAGGGCGGTCAGCGGTAAGGTGCATATTACCGCTGACTCATGGTCCAGCAGGCATGGACAGGGACGTTACCTTTCTTTCACGGCCCATTGGGTCACTCTTTTGGCAGCTGGGAAGGATGCAGGACAAGGTGCAGTAGTGTTGGAGGTTGTTCCACCGCCACGCCTCCAAAATGCTACTACTGGTTGTGACACACCTCTGTCCTCCACCCCCTCCTCTTCTTCTTCCTCCGTGGCCTCTTCCTGTGCTTTGTCCTCAGAATCAGTGGTGCTCCGTAGGCGTTCAAGGGGCTACGCAAGTACGCAGGCAAAAAGATGCCATGCCGTGCTTGCGCTGGTGTGTTTGGGGGACAGGAGCCACACTGGGGCAGAGGTTCTGTCTGCTCTGCAGGGGCAGGCCGAGAGGTGGTTGACACCACGCCAGCTTAAGCCAGGAATGGTAGTTTGCGACAATGGCACCAACCTCCTCTCCGCTCTCCGACAGGGACAACTGACCCATGTGCCCTGTGTGGCTCACGTCCTTAACCTGGTGGTGCAGCGGTTCTTGGGCAGGTACCCGGGCTTACAGGATGTCCTGAGGCAGGCCAGGAAAGTCTGTGTGCATTTCCGCAGATCTTATAATGCCAGTGCTCGCCTGGCTGAGCTGCAAAAGGAGTTGAACCTGCCCAAGAACCGTCTTATATGTGACATGCCCACCAGGTGGAACTCAACGTTGGCCATGCTGCGGCGGCTGCACACGCAGCAGAGGGCCATCAATGAGTACCTGTGCGACTACGGCACCAGGACAGGGTCAGGGGAGCTCGGTTTTTTTTTCACCACGCCAGTGGGGCATGATCAGGGATGCATGCACTGTCCTGGCACCATTTGAGGAGGCCACGAGGATGGTGAGCAGTGACAGTGCATGCATCAGTGACACTGTACCTCTTGTCCACCTGTTGGAACATACGCTGCGTGGAATAATGGACAGGGCACTTGAGGCAGAACAGAGGCAGGAAGAGGAGGACTTCCTTGCCTCTCAAGGCCCCCTTTACCCAGACAGTGTTCCTTCTGTCCCACCCATCGCACAGGAAGAAGAGGAGGAGGAGGAGGATTGTGTCAGCATGGAGGTGGAGCCTGGCACTCAGCATCATCAGCAGCAGTCTTTTAGGGATGATTTACAGTCCCAAGAAACCAGTGGACTTGTACGTGGCTGGGAGGAGGTGGCTGCGGATCATGTCGTCCTTAGTGACCCAGAGGACTCCGCACTGAATGCCTCAGCTAACCTACGCTGCATGGCCTCCCTGATCCTGCAAAGTCTGCGGAAGGATCCTCGTATTCTTCGGATCAAGGAGAGGGACCATTATTGGCTGGCCACTCTCCTTGATCCACGGTACAAGGGTAAGGTTGCGGACCTTATGTTACCGTCGCAGAGGGAGCAGAGGATGAGACAACTCCGGGAGGCCTTGCAGAAAGGTCTGTGCAACGCGTTCCCAGAGACTGGGAGGTTACAAACTCCTGGTCCTGGACAACGAGTTGCTGAGGCTCCGGTCAGTCAAAGAAGGAGCGGTGGGGAAGGTGGCCGTCTGACCGAAGCGTTCAGACAATTCTTTAGTCCGCAGCCCCAAGGTATGATCGGTTCCAGCAACCATCGCCAGCGTCTGATATACATGGTGCAGGAATACCTAGGGGCAAGGTCAGACTTGGACACCTTCCCCACCGAAAATCCTCTGGCTTACTGGGTCTTGAGGATGGATCACTGGCCAGAGCTTGCACAGTATGCAATTGAGCTACTGGCCTGTCCTGCATCCAGCGTTCTTTCAGAACGCACATTCAGTGCTGCTGGAGGATTTGTCACGGATCACAGGGTGCGCCTGTCCACCGACTCGGTTGATCGACTGCCCTTCATAAAGATGAACCAGTCTTGGATCACCACCAATAGGGATGAGCTCGGTGTTCGAGTCGAACATACGTTCGACTCGAACATCGGCTGTTCGATCGTTCGACGAAGATCGAACGATTTGGGCCGTTCGCGCCTAATTCGAGTGACGCGAACGGCCCACAATGCACTACGCCATCGCAGTGTCATCCAGGCGCTGTGATTGGCCAAGCATGCACTGTCACCCCGCATGCTTGGCCAATCACAGCGCCGGCAGCGAGGAGAGCAATGATTGGCCACAGGCAGGATGCCTGTGGCCAATTATTGCTGAGGGGGTTTAGTACACGCCCCACACTATAAAAGGCCGCCAGCACGGCGGCCTAGTGTAGTGTGTTCCGGAGCAGGGAAAGAGAAGCATAGGCAGGGACAGTGACATTTATTTTTTCTTGCTTAACCTGGATTCCTTTAGTTTAGGGAAAGAGAAGGATAGGTAGGGAGAGTGTCAGTGTGTTTTACTGTACGAATCCTTGTTTCTAGGGACAGGGAAGGACAGTGAGGGAAATTCTCCTTGTGTTATAGTGTGCTTTAAAAAAACCTTTTTTCTAGGGACAGAAAACTATAGGTAGGGAGAGTGTCAGTGTGTTTTACTGTACGAATCCTTGTTTCTAGGGACAGGGAAGGACAGTGAGGGAAATTCTCCTTGTGCTATAGTGTGCTTTAAAAAAACCTTTTTTCTAGGGACAGAAAACTATAGGTAGGGAGAGTGTCAGTGTGTTTTACTGTACGAATCCTTGTTTCTAGGGACAGGGAAGGACAGTGAGGGAAATTCTCCTTGTGCTATAGTGTGCTTTAAAAAAACATTTTTTTCTAGGGACAGAAAACTATAGGTAGGGAGAGTGTCAGTGTGTTTTACTGTACAAATCCTTGTTTCTAGGGACAGGGAAGGACAGTGAGGGAAATTCTCCTTGTGCTATAGTGTGCTTTAAAAAAACATTTTTTCTAGGGACAGAAAACTATAGGTAGGGAGAGTGTCAGTGTGTTTTACTGTACGAATCCTTGTTTCTAGGGACAGGGAAGGACAGTGAGGGAAATTCTCCTTGTGCTATAGTGTGCTTTAAAAAAACCTTTTTTCTAGGGACAGAAAACTATAGGTAGGGAGAGTGTCAGTGTGTTTTACTGTACGAATCCTTGTTTCTAGGGACAGGGAAGGACAGTGAGGGAAATTCTCCTTGTGCTATAGTGTGCTTTAAAAAAACATTTTTTCTAGGGACAGAAAACTATAGGTAGGGAGAGTGTCAGTGTGTTTTACTGTACGAATCCTTGTTTCTAGGGACAGGGAAGGACAGTGAGGGAAATTCTCCTTGTGCTATAGTGTGCTTTAAAAAAACCTTTTTTCTAGGGACAGAAAACTATAGGTAGGGAGAGTGTCAGTGTGTTTTACTGTACGAATCCTTGTTTCTAGGGACAGGGAAGGACAGTGAGGGAAATTCTCCTTGTGCTATAGTGTGCTTTAAAAAAACATTTTTTTCTAGGGACAGAAAACTATAGGTAGGGAGAGTGTCAGTGTGTTTTACTGTACAAATCCTTGTTTCTAGGGACAGGGAAGGACAGTGAGGGAAATTCTCCTTGTGCTATAGTGTGCTTTAAAAAAACATTTTTTCTAGGGACAGAAAACTATAGGTAGGGAGAGTGTCAGTGTGTTTTACTGTACGAATCCTTGTTTCTAGGGACAGGGAAGGACAGTGAGGGAAATTCTCCTTGTGCTATAGTGTGCTTTAAAAAAACCTTTTTTCTAGGGACAGAAAACTATAGGTAGGGAGAGTGTCAGTGTGTTTTACTGTACGAATCCTTGTTTCTAGGGACAGGGAAGGACAGTGAGGGAAATTCTCCTTGTGCTATAGTGTGCTAAAGCATTCCTCATCAACCATCTTTGAAATCCTTGTTTTTTGGACAGTCAGGGAAATTGTCGTTGTGCTATTCTGTGCAAAAGCAATCATCCTCAACCATATTTAGAAATCCTTAAGTAAAGGGACAGAGAAGGACACCTGAAGGTAGCCCTTATTGCTTTTTTCCCATCTCCCTGCAGGCCATCTATTAGAATGTCTGGAAGGCAAACAAGGAGAGGCAGACAGTCAGGAGGCAATAAAAGAGGGCAAGCAGGCTCTGTGTCTGGGGACAACAGTGCTGGTCGTGGACGCGGTGCATTGTCATCAGCACATGGCCATGGGACACGCTTGTCCTTCTTTTCGGCAGCTGGACATGTTGAGCCACATCATGCCGAAGACTTGGTAGAGTGGATGACCAAGCCCTCCTCCTCCTCCTCATCCTCTCTCACCCAGGCTCAGGGTACTGGCAAAGCAGCTGCCAAAGCGTCCTCTTCCCTGGTATCAATGTCAGACTCATCATCAGTCACTCCTTCCCTAGACCCACCATGTCCTCCTCCTGAGGAGTCCCCCGAACTGTTTGAGCACAGTGTTGGGTACATGCTCCAGGAGGATGCCCAGCGTTTCGAAGGGTCTGATGATGAAACCCAGCTACAGGAAGGCAGTAGCGTGAGAGCAGACAGAGGGGATGCTCAAGAAGGACACCAATCTGGCAGTCATGTTCCAGCAGCTGCAGCATACTGCCAGATTGGCTCCAGTGATGAGGAGGGAGGGGATGATGAGGTCACTGACTCCACATGGGTGCCTAATAGGAGAGAGGAGGAGGAGGAGGATGAGGAGGAGGCACATCTCCAACGAGGCAGGATGCCCTTTGGTGGCCAGCGTAAGGGCAGTACACCGACGGAATCACACCGCAGAGCTCCGCCTGTGCAGGGCGCTGCCTCTGCCCGTTATTCAAAAAGTTCTTTGGTGTGGGCCTTTTTTGAGGCTAGTGCATCAGATCGCACAGCTGCTGTTTGCAACATATGTCTCAAGCGTATATCGCGTGGCCAAAACATCAGCCGCTTGGGTACCACATGCCTGACCAGACATATGTTGACCTGCCATGCAGCTCGTTGGCAAGCCTACCTCAAAGACCCACACCAAAGAACAAAGCGGACCTCTCCTTGCACCGCATCAGCTGGGATCTCCAACCCCACTATAACTTCAGTCCTCTCTGAAACATGCACTGAGAGGAATGAAGGTGTAGAATTAGGTGTGTCACAGCCAAGTACTTGCGGCCACTCTGCTAGCAGTACACCGACGTCCGATTCTAGCAGGCAAATTTCCCTGCCCCAGCTGCTGGACCGTCAAAAGAAGTTCACTCCCAGCCATCCACATGCCCAGCGGTTGAATGCTAGCTTGGCTAAATTGCTAGCGCTTCAACTGCTGCCTTTTCAGTTGGTAGACTCGGCCCCCTTCCGTGAGTTTGTGCAATGTGCGGTTCCTCAGTGGCAGGTTCCCAAACGCCACTTTTTCTCACGGAAGGCTCTCTACCGGCATGTGGAAGGCAATGTCTTGGCCTCGCTGGACAGGGCGGTCAGCGGTAAGGTGCATATTACCGCTGACTCATGGTCCAGCAGGCATGGACAGGGACGTTACCTTTCTTTCACGGCCCATTGGGTCACTCTTTTGGCAGCTGGGAAGGATGCAGGACAAGGTGCAGTAGTGTTGGAGGTTGTTCCACCGCCACGCCTCCAAAATGCTACTACTGGTTGTGACACACCTCTCTCCTCCACCCCCTCCTCTTCTTCTTCCTCCATGGCCTCTTCCTGTGGTTTGTCCTCTGAACCAGCGGTGCTCCGTAGCCGTTCAAGGGGCTACGCAAGTACGCAGGCAAAAAGATGCCATGCCGTGCTTGCGCTGGTGTGTTTGGGGGACAGAAGCCACACTGGGGCAGAGGTCCTGTCTGCTCTGCAGGGCCAGGCCGAGAGGTGGTTGACGCCACGCCAGCTTAAGCCAGGAATGGTGGTTTGCGACAATGGCACCAACCTCCTCTCCGCCCTCCGACAGGGACAACTGACCCATGTGCCCTGTGTGGCTCACGTCCTTAACCTGGTGGTGCAGCGGTTCTTGGGCAGGTACCCGGGCTTACAGGATGTCCTGAGGCAGGCCAGGAAAGTCTGTGTGCATTTCCGCAGATCTTATAATGCCAGTGCTCGCCTGGCTGAGCTGCAAAAGGAGTTGAACCTGCCCAAGAATCGCCTTATATGTGACATGCCCACCAGGTGGAACTCAACGTTGGCCATGCTGCAGCGGCTGCACACGCAGCAGAGGGCCATCAATGAGTACCTGTGCGACTACGGCACCAGGACAGGGTCAGGGGAGCTTGGTTTTTTTCTCCACGCCAGTGGGGCATGATCAGGGATGCATGCACTGTCCTGGCACCATTTGAGGAGGCCACGAGGATGGTGAGCAGTGACAGTGCATGCATCAGTGACACTGTACCTCTTGTCCACCTGTTGGAGCACACGCTGCGTGGAATAATGGACAGGGCACTTGAGGCAGAACAGAGGCAGGAAGAGGAGGACTTCCTTGCCTCTCAAGGCCCCCTTTACCCAGACAGTGTTCCTTCTGTCCCACCCATCGCACAGGAAGAGGAGGAGGAGGAGGAGGAGGAGGATTGTGTCAGCATGGAGGTGGAGGCTGGCACTCAGCATCATCAGCAGCAGTCTTTTAGGGATGATTTACAGTCCCAAGAAACCAGTGGACTTGTACGTGGCTGAGAGGAGGTGGCTGCGGATCATGTCGTCCTTAGTGACCCAGAGGACTCCGGAGCGAATGCCTCAGCAAACCTATGCTGCATGGCCTCCCTGATCCTGCAAAGTCTCCGGAAGGATCCTCGTATTCTTCGGATCAAGGAGAGGGACCATTACTGGCTGGCCACTCTCCTTGATCCACGGTACAAGGGTAAGGTTGCGGACCTTATGTTACCGTCGCAGAGGGAGCAGAGGATGAGACAACTCCGGGAGGCCTTGCAGAAAGGTCTGTGCAACGCGTTCCCAGAGACTGGGAGGTTACAAACTCCTGGTCCTGGACAACGAGTTGCTGAGGCTTCGGCCAGTCAAAGAAGGAGCGGTGGGGAAGGTGGCCGTCTGACCGATGCGTTCAGACAATTCTTTAGTCCGCAGCCCCAAAGTATGATCGGTTCCAGCAACCATCGCCAGCGTCTGATAAACATGGTGCAGGAATATCTAGGGGCAAGGTCAGACTTGGACACCTTCCCCACCGAAAATCCTCTGGCTTACTGGGTCTTGAGGATGGATCACTGGCCAGAGCTTGCACAGTATGCAATTGAGCTACTGGCCTGTCCTGCATCCAGCGTTCTTTCGGAACGCACATTCAGTGCTGCTGGAGGATTTGTCACGGATCACAGGGTGCGCCTGTCCACCGACTCGGTTGATCGACTGACTTTCATCAAGATGAACCAGTCTTGGATCACCACCAGCTACCACACACCTGATGCTGATATAACAGACTAATTGATTTTAACATGTCACATCCCTTCAAGACTGATGCTGATGCTGAGTGCCTGTGCTGTTATGTTGACTGGCTATCCTCCTCCTCCGAGTCCTCAATGATACGATTGATGATGATAGCTTGGAAGATCATTTTTGTTTATGGGTGCCGCCACCAGTGGCTAAGGCCCAATTTTTCAGCCCCTGTTTTACAGGGGCGTGTAATTACAATTTTTTTAGCAATAATTTGCCATAGGGCTCATTGCTGTGCTCCAAGTACAGTATCTGTGAGGGGTTGGAGTGTTGTGGCACCAGTGCCTAAGGCCCAATTTTTCAGCCCCTGTTTAACAGGGGCGTGTCATTACAATTTTTGAAGCAATACTTTGCAACAGGGCTCATTGCTGTGCTCCAAGTACAGTATCTGTGAGGGGTTGTAGTGTTGTGCCACCAGTGCCTAAGGCCCAATTTTTCAGCCCCTGTTCAACAGGGGCATGTAATTACAATTCTTGATCTAATAATTCACAGCAGGGCCCATTCCTGCACCCACCAAGAGTAACTCTGAGGGCTTACAGTGTTGTGGCAACGTCACCACCACCACCACCACGAAAGGCCCAATTTTTCAGCCCCTGTTCAAAAGGGGCATGTAATTACAATTCTTGATCTAATAATTCACAGCAGGGCCCATTCCTGCACCCACCAAGAGTAACTCTGAGGGCTTACAGTGTTGTGGCAACGCCACCACCACCACCACCACGAAAGGCCCAATTTTTCAGCCCCTGTTCAACAGGGGCATGCAATTACAATTCTTGATCTAATAATTCACAGCAGGGCCCATTGCTGCACCCACCAAGAGTAACTGTCAGGGCTTACAGTGTTGTGGCACCAGCACCACCATCAAAGGCCCAATTTTTACTACCACTGTTCAACAATTATATGTAATTACAATTCCTGATATAATAGTTGACAGCAGGGCGTTCCAGCACCAACCAAGAGTAACTGTGAGTGCTTACAGTGTTGTGCCAACACCAACAACTAAGGGGCCTATTTCTGCAGAGTATATACGGCAGGTCCCTACTTTCAAACATCCAACTTACAAACGACTCCTACTTGCAAACGCAAGAAGACAACAGGAAGTGAGAGGAAATCTACCCCTTGGAAGGAAAATTCTCTCCTGTAAGAATTAATATGGGAGAAAGGTGTCTCCTCTGTACTGATGCTTTATCAGCAATCCTTGTTTCAAGAAAAACACCACATTTCAAAAACAGTTGTCATTGGGACGGAAAGTGAGGTGAAATGTTCTGAACAGGGGCACAGACAGCAAAACAAATGTTACAGGGGTGATAACCCTTACCTATGTTTTCCAAAAAGTTTAAAAATAGATTTTTGGGCTGGAGCTACACTTAAACAATGTACCTGTTCAAAATTACAAACAGATTCTACATAAGAACAAACCTACAGTCCCTGTCTTGTATGCACCGCCTGTATACGGCTGTTCAGAGTATATAGGGCCTTTTTTATTTTATGTGCGGGGTTCCCCTTAATATCCATACAAGACCCAAAGGGGCTGGTAATGGGCTGGGGTAGGGGGGGGGGGGGGTCATGGGGTAGCTATGCCATTTTTCTTAAAGATTTTCATCCATATTACCGGGACCAGACATTACATTAAAGCCGCAAGCAGTTTTAAATGGCTTTTTTTTCCTTTAGAAGTGTCATTTTGTGCAGGGACAGTTCTAAACACGGGAAACACGTGGCACTTCACAGGCATACTTTAGACACCCCCCAGGTACGATATTTAAAGGAATATTTGACTTTTTTTTTTCACTTTATGCATCATTAAAATGACTGCTCCCGAAAAACGACCGTTTTTAAAACTTATTTTTGCATTGATACATGTCCCCTGGTGCACAACCCGGGTTCCCAAACCCTTTTTAGGACAATAACATGCATAATAGTTGTTATAATTAGCACTTTAGAATTCGAACGTTCGCATCCATTGTATTTAATAGGGTTCTAATGTTCGTACGAACTTTCGGTCCGTTCGCGGGTTCTGGTGCGAACCAAACCCGGGGGTGTTCGGCTCATCACTAACCACCAGCTACCAAACACCTGAAGCTGATATAACAGACTAATTTATTTTCAAATGTCACATCCCTTCAAGACTGATGCTGATGCTGAGAGTTTGTCCTGTTATGTTGACTGACTATCCTCCTCCTCCTCAATGATCCGATTGACGATGATAGCTTGGAAGATCATTTTTGTTTCTGGGTGCCGCCACCAGTGGCTAAGGCCCAATTTTTCAGCCCCTGTTTAACAGGGGTGTTTTCTTACAATTTTTTATGCAATGCTTTGCAGCAGGGCTCATTCCTGCACTCCAACTAGAGTATCTGGGAGTGGTTGCAGTGTCGTGGCACCAGCACCAGTGGCCAAGACCCAATTTTTCAGCCCCTGTTTAACAGGGGCGTGTAATTACAATTTTTGATGCAATACTTTGCAACAGGGCTCATTGCTGTGCTCCAATACAGTATCTGTGAGGGGTTGCAGTGTTGTGGCACCAGTGCCTAAGGCTCAATTTTTCTGCCCCTGTTTAACAGGGGCATGTAATTACAATTCTTGATCTAATAATTCACAGCAGGGCCCATTCCTGCGCCCACCAAGACTAACTGTGAGGCCTTACAGTGTTGTGTCAACACCACCACCACCACCACCACCACCACCACCAAAGGCCCAATTTTTCAGCCCCTGTTCAACAGGGGCATGCAATTACAATTCTTGATCTAATAATTCACAGCAGGGCCCATTCCTGCGCCCACCAAGACTAACTGTGAGGCCTTACAGTGTTGTGTCAACACCACCACCACCACCACCACCAAAGGCCCAATTTTTCAGCCCCTGTTCAACATGGGCATGCAATTACAATTCTTGATCTAATAATTCACAGCAGGGCCCATTCCTGCGCCCACCAAGACTAACTGTGAGGCCTTACAGTGTTGTGTCAACACCACCACCACCAAAGGCCCAATTTTTCAGCCCCTGTTCAACAGGGGCATGCAATTACAATTCTTGATCTAATAATTCACAGCAGGGCCCATTCATGCGCCCACCAAGAGTAACTGTGAGGGCTCACAGTGTTGTGGCAACACCAACATGTAAGGGGCAAATTTCAGCTGAGTATATACGGCAGGCCCCTACTTTCAAACATCCAACTTACAAACGACTCCTCCTTGCAAACGGAAGGATACAACAGGAAGTGAGAGGAAATCTACCCCTAGGAAGGCAAATTCTCTCCTGTAAGAGTTAATATGGGAAAAAAAGTGTCTCCTCTCCACTGATTCTTTATCACCAATTCTTGTTTCAATAAAAACCCCAAATTTTCAAAAAACATTTCTCATTAGGACGGAAAGTGAGGTGAACTGTTCTGAACAGGTGCACACTGCACAGACAGCAAAACAAATGTTACAGGGGTGATAACACTTCCCTATGTTTTCCAAAAAGCTTAAAAATATATTTTTTGGCTGGAGCTACACTTAAACAATGTACCTGTTCAAAATTACAAACAGATTCTACATAAGAACAAACCTACAGTCCCTGTCTTGTATGCACCGCCTGTATACGGCTGTTCAGAGTATATAGGGCCTTTTTTATTTTGTGTGCGGGGTTCCCCTTAATATCCATACAAGACCCAAAGGGGCTGGTAATGGGCTGGGGTAAGGGGGGGGGGGTGTGATGGGGTAGCTATGTTATTTTTCTTAAAGATTTTCATCCATATTACCGGGACCAGACATTACATTAAAGCCGCAAGCAGTTTTAAATGGCTTTTTTTCCTTTAGAAATGTAATTTTGTGCAGGGACAGTTCTAAACACGGGAAACACGTGGCACTTCACAGGCATACTTTAGACACCCCCCAGGTACGATATTTAAAGGAATATTTGACTTTTTTTTTCACTTTATGCATCATTAAAATGACTGCTCCAGAAAAACGGCCGTTTTTAAAAACTTCTTTTTGCATTGATACATGTCCCCTGGTGCAGAACCCGGGTTCCCAAACCCTTTTTAGGACAATAACATGCATAATAGTCGTTATAATTAGTGATGAGCCGAACACCCCCGGGTTCGGTTCGCACCAGAACCCGCGAACGGACCGGAAGTTCGAACGAACATTAGAACCCTATTAAATACAATTGATGCGAACGTTCGAATTCTAAAGTGCTAATTATAACAACTATTATGCATGTTATTGTCCTAAAAAGGGTTTGGGAACCCGGGTTCTGCACCAGGGGACATGTATCAATGCAAAAAGAAGTTTTAAAAACGGTCGTTTTTCGGGAGCAGTCATTTTAATGATGCATAAAGTGAAAAAAAAAAAGTCAAATATTCCTTTAAATATCGTACCTGGGGGGTGTCTAAAGTATGCCTGTGAAGTGCCACGTGTTTCCCGTGTTTAGAACTGTCCCTGCACAAAATGACACTTCTAAAGGAAAAAAAAGCCATTTAAAACTGCTTGCGGCTTTAATGTAATGTCTGGTCCCGGTAATATGGATGAAATTCTTTAAGAAAAATGGCATAGCTACCCCATGACCCCCCCCCCCCCTACCCCAGCCCATTACCAGCCCCTTTGGGTCTTGTATGGATATTAAGGGGAACCCCGCACATAAAATAAAAAAGGCCCTATATACTCTGAACAGCCGTATACAGGCGGTGCATACAAGACAGGGACTGTAGGTTTGTTCTTATGTAGAATCTGTTTGTAATTTTGAACAGGTACATGTTTGAAGTGTAGCTCCAGCCCAAAAATCTATTTTTAAACTTTTTGGAAAACATAGGTAAGGGTTATCACCCCTGTAACATTTGTTTTGCTGTCTGTGCCCCTGTTCAGAACATTTCACCTCACTTTCCGTCCCAATGACAACTGTTTTTGAAATGTGGTGTTTTTCTTGAAACAAGGATTGCTGATAAAGCATCAGTACAGAGGAGACACCTTTCTCCCATATTTATTCTTACAGGAGAGAATTTTCCTTCCTAGTGGTAGATTTCCTCTCACTTCCTGTTGTCTTCTTGCGTTTGCAAGTAGGAGTCGTTTGTAAGTTGGATGTTTGAAAGTAGGGACCTGCCGTATATACTCTGCAGAAATAGGCCCCTTAGTTGTTGGTGTTGGCACAACACTGTAAGCACTCACAGTTACTCTTGGTTGGTGCTGGAACGCCCTGCTGTCAACTATTATATCAGGAATTTTAATTACATATAATTGTTGAACAGTGGTAGTAAAAATTGGGCCTTTGATGGTGGTGCTGGTGCCACAACACTGTAAGCCCTGACAGTTACTCTTGGTGGGTGCAGCAATGGGCCCTGCTGTGAATTATTAGATCAAGAATTGTAATTACATGCCCCTGTTGAACAGGGGCTGAAAAATTGGGCCTTAGGCACTGGTGGCACAACACTGCAACCCCTCACAGATACTGTACTTGGAGCACAGCAATGAGCCCTGTTGCAAAGTATTGCTTCAAAAATTGTAATGACACGCCCCTGTTAAACAGGGGCTGAAAAATTGGGCCTTAGGCACTGGTGGCACAACACTGCAACTCCTCACAGATACTGTACTTGGAGCACAGCAATGAGCCCTGTTGCAAAGTATTGCTTCAAAAATTGTAATTACACGCCCCTGTTAAACAGGGGCTGAAAAATTGGGCGTTAGGCACTGGTGGCGGCACCCATAAACAAAAATGATCTTCCAAGCTATCATCATCAATCGTATCATTGAGGACTCGGAGGAGGAGGATAGCCAGTCAACATAACAGCACAGGCACTCAGCATCAGCATCAGTCTTGAAGGGATGTGACATTTTAAAATCAATTAGTCTGTTATATCAGCATCAGGTGTGTGGTAGCTGGTGGTGATCCAAGACTGGTTCATCTTGATGAAAGTCAGTCGATCAACCGAGTCGGTGGACAGGCGCACCCTGTGATCCGTGACAAATCCTCCAGCAGCACTGAATGTGCGTTCCGAAAGAACGCTGGATGCAGGACAGGCCAGTAGCTCAATTGCATACTGTGCAAGCTCTGGCCAGTGATCCATCCTCAAGACCCAGTAAGCCAGAGGATTTTCGGTGGGGAAGGTGTCCAAGTCTGACCTTGCCCCTAGATATTCCTGCACCATGTTTATCAGACGCTGGCGATGGTTGCTGGAACCAATCATACTTTGGGGCTGCGGACTAAAGAATTGTCTGAACGCATCGGTCAGACGGCCACCTTCCCCACCGCTCCTTCTTTGACTGGCCGAAGCCTCAGCAACTCGTTGTCCAGGACCAGGAGTTTGCAACCTCCCAGTCTCTGGGAACGCGTTGCACAGACCTTTCTGCAAGGCCTCCCGGAGTTGTCTCATCCTCTGCTCCCTCTGCGACGGTAACATAAGGTCCGCAACCTTACCCTTGTACCGTGGATCAAGGAGAGTGGCCAGCCAGTAATGGTCCCTCTCCTTGATCCGAAGAATACGAGGATCCTTCCGCAGACTTTGCAGGATCAGGGAGGCCATGCAGCGTAGGTTTGCTGAGGCATTCGCTCCGGAGTCCTCTGGGTCACTAAGGACGACATGATCCGCAGCCACCTCCTCCCAGCCACGTACAAGTCCACTGGTTTCTTGGGACTGTAAATCATCCCTAAAAGACTGCTGCTGATGATGCTGAGTGCCAGCCTCCACCTCCATGCTGACACAATCCTCCTCCTCCTCCTCCTCCTCCTCCTCTTCCTGTGCGATGGGTGGGACAGAAGGAACACTGTCTGGGTAAAGGGGGCCTTGAGAGGCAAGGAAGTCCTCCTCTTCCTGCCTCTGTTCTGCCTCAAGTGCCCTGTCCATTATTCCACGCAGCGTGTGCTCCAACAGGTGGACAAGAGGTACAGTGTCACTGATGCATGCACTGTCACTGCTCACCATCCTCGTGGCCTCCTCAAATGGTGCCAGGACAGTGCATGCATCCCTGATCATGCCCCACTGGCGTGGAGAAAAAAAACCAAGCTCCCCTGACCCTGTCCTGGTGCCGTAGTCGCACAGGTACTCATTGATGGCCCTCTGCTGCGTGTGCAGCCGCTGCAGCATGGCCAACGTTGAGTTCCACCTGGTGGGCATGTCACATATAAGGCGGTTCTTGGGCAGGTTCAACTCCTTTTGCAGCTCAGCCAGGCGAGCACTGGCATTATAAGATCTGCGGAAATGCACACAGACTTTCCTGGCCTGCCTCAGGACATCCTGTAAGCCCGGGTACCTGCCCAAGAACCGCTGCACCACCAGGTTAAGGACGTGAGCCACACAGGGCACATGGGTCAGTTGTCCCTGTCGGAGGGCGGAGAGGAGGTTGGTGCCATTGTCGCAAACCACCATTCCTGGCTTAAGCTGGCGTGGCGTCAACCACCTCTCGGCCTGGCCCTGCAGAGCAGACAGGACCTCTGCCCCAGTGTGGCTTCTGTCCCCCAAACACACCAGCGCAAGCACGGCATGGCATCTTTTTGCCTGCGTACTTGCGTAGCCCCGTGAACGGCTACGGAGCACCGCTGGTTCATAGGACAAACCACAGGAAGAGGCCATGGAGGAAGAAGAAGAGGAGGGGGTGGAGGAGAGAGGTGTGTCACAACCAGTAGTAGCATTTTGGAGGCGTGGCGGTGGGACAACCTCCAACACTACTGCACCTTGTCCTGAATCCTTCCCAGCTGCCAAAAGAGTGACCCAATGGGCCGTGAAAGAAAGGTAACGTCCCTGTCCATGCCTGCTGGACCATGAGTCAGCGGTAATATGCACCTTACCGCTGACCGCCCTGTCCAGCGAGGCCAAGACATTGCCTTCCACATGCCGGTAGAGAGCCGGAATAGCCTTCCGTGAGAAAAAGTGGCGTTTGGGAACCTGCCACTGAGGAACCGCACATTGCACAAACTCACGGAAGGGGGCCGAGTCTACCAACTGAAAAGGCAGCAGTTGAAGCGCTAGCAATTTAGCCAAGCTAGCATTCAACCGCTGGGCATGTGGATGGCTGGGAGTGAACTTCTTTCGACGGTCCAGCAGCTGGGGCAGGGAAATTTGCCTGCTAGAATCGGACGTCGGTGTACTGCTAGCAGAGTGGGCGCAAGTACTTGGCTGTGACACACCTAATTCTACACCTTCATTCCTCTCAGTGCATGTTTCAGAGAGGACTGAAGTTATAGTGGGGTTGGAGATCCCAGCTGATGCGGTGCAAGGAGAGGTCCGCTTTGTTCTTTGGTGTGGGTCTTTGAGGTAGGCTTGCCAACGAGCTGCATGGCAGGTCAACATATGTCTGGTCAGGCATGTGGTACCCAAGCGGCTGATGTTTTGGCCACGCGATATACGCTTGAGACATATGTTGCAAACAGCAGCTGTGCGATCTGATGCACTAGCCTCAAAAAAGGCCCACACCAAAGAACTTTTTGAATGACGGGCAGAGGCAGCGCCCTGCACAGGCGGAGCTCTGCGGTGTGATTCCGTCGGTGTACTGCCCTTACGCTGGCCACCAAAGGGCATCCTGCCTCGTTGGAGATGTGCCTCCTCCTCATCCTCCTCCTCCTCCTCTCTCCTATTAGGCACCCACGTGGAGTCATTGACCTCATCATCCCCTCCCTCCTCATCACTGGAGCCAATCTGGCAGTATGCTGCAGCTGCTGGAACATGACTGCCAGATTGGTGTCCTTCTTGAGCATCCCCTCTGTCTGCTCTCACGCTACTGCCTTCCTCTAGCTGGGTTTCATCATCAGACCCTTCGAAACGCTGGGCATCCTCCTGGAGCATGTACCCAACACTGTGCTGAAACAGTTCGGGGGACTCCTCAGGAGGAGGACATGGTGGGTCTAGGGAAGGAGTGACTGATGATTTGTCTGACATTGATACCAGGGAAGACGACGCTTTGGCAGCTGCTTTTCCAGTACCCTGAGCCTGGGTGAGAGAGGATGAGGAGGAGGAGGAGGGCTTGGTCATCCACTCTACCAAGTCTTCGGCATGATGTGGCTCAACATGTCCAGCTGCCGAAAAGAAGGACAAGCGTGTCCCATGGCCATGTGCTGATGACAATGCACCGCGTCCACGACCAGCACTGTTGCCCCCAGACACAGAGCCTGCTTGCCCTCTTTTATTGCCTCCTGACTGTCTGCCTCTCCTTGTTTGCCTTCCAGACATTCTAATAGATGGCCTGCAGGGAGATGGGAAAAAAGCAATAAGGGCTACCTTCAGGTGTCCTTCTCTGTCCCTGGAAACAAGGACTTGCAGAGTGAAAGAAAAAAAACACTCTCCCTACCTACAGTTTTCTGTCCCTAGAAAAAATGTTTTTTTTAATCACAATATAGCACAAGGAAAATTAACTCACTGTCCTTACAGGTCCCTGGAAACAAGGACTTGCAGAGTGAAAGAAAAAAAACACTCTCCCTACCTACAGTTTTCTGTCCCTAGAAAAAAATGTTTTTTTTAATCACAATATAGCAAAAGGACAATTCACTCACTGTCCTTCCAGGTCCCTGGAAACAAGGACTTGCAGAGTGAAAGAAACTGACACTGTCCCTACCTAGAGTTTTCTGTCCCTGGAATAAATGTTTTTTTCAGCACAATATAGCACAAGGACAATTAACTCACTGTCCTTACAGGTCCCTGGAAACAAGGACTTGCAGAGTGAAAGAAAAAAAATACTCTCCCTACCTACAGTTTTCTGTCCCTAGAAAAAAATGTTTTTTTTAATCACAATATAGCAAAAGGACAATTCACTCACTGTCCTTCCAGGTCCCTGGAAACAAGGACTTGCAGAGTGAAAGAAACTGACACTGTCCCTACCTAGAGTTTTCTGTCCCTGGAATAAATGTTTTTTTCAGCACAATATAGCACAAGGACAATTAACTCACTGTCCTTACAGGTCCCTGGAAACAAGGACTTGCAGAGTGAAAGAAAAAAAATACTCTCCCTACCTACAGTTTTCTGTCCCTAGAAAAAAATGTTTTTTTTAATCACAATATAGCAAAAGGACAATTCACTCACTGTCCTTCCAGGTCCCTGGAAACAAGGACTTGCAGAGTGAAAGAAACTGACACTGTCCCTACCTAGAGTTTTCTGTCCCTGGAATAAATGTTTTTTTCAGCACAATATAGCACAAGGACAATTAACTCACTGTCCTTACAGGTCCCTGGAAACAAGGACTTGCAGAGTGAAAGAAAAAAAATACTCTCCCTACCTACAGTTTTCTGTCCCTAGAAAAAAATGTTTTTTTTAATCACAATATAGCAAAAGGACAATTCACTCACTGTCCTTCCAGGTCCCTGGAAACAAGGACTTGCAGAGTGAAAGAAACTGACACTGTCCCTACCTAGAGTTTTCTGTCCCTAGAATAAATGTTTTTTTTAATCACAATATAGCAAAAGGACAATTCACTCACTGTCCTTCCAGGTCCCTGGAAACAAGGACTTGCAGAGTGAAAGAAACTGACACTGTCCCTACCTAGAGTTTTCTGTCCCTAGAATAAATGTTTTTTTTAATCACAATATAGCAAAAGGACAATTCACTCACTGTCCTTCCAGGTCCCTGGAAACAAGGACTTGCAGAGTGAAAGAAACTGACACTGTCCCTACCTAGAGTTTTCTGTCCCTGGAATAAATGTTTTTTTCAGCACAATATAGCACAAGGACAATTAACTCACTGTCCTTACAGGTCCCTGGAAACAAGGACTTGCAGAGTGAAAGAAAAAAAATACTCTCCCTACCTACAGTTTTCTGTCCCTAGAAAAAAATGTTTTTTTTAATCACAATATAGCAAAAGGACAATTCACTCACTGTCCTTCCAGGTCCCTGGAAACAAGGACTTGCAGAGTGAAAGAAACTGACACTGTCCCTACCTAGAGTTTTCTGTCCCTGGAATAAATGTTTTTTTCAGCACAATATAGCACAAGGACAATTAACTCACTGTCCTTACAGGTCCCTGGAAACAAGGACTTGCAGAGTGAAAGAAAAAAAATACTCTCCCTACCTACAGTTTTCTGTCCCTAGAAAAAAATGTTTTTTTTAATCACAATATAGCAAAAGGACAATTCACTCACTGTCCTTCCAGGTCCCTGGAAACAAGGACTTGCAGAGTGAAAGAAACTGACACTGTCCCTACCTAGAGTTTTCTGTCCCTGGAATAAATGTTTTTTTCAGCACAATATAGCACAAGGACAATTAACTCACTGTCCTTACAGGTCCCTGGAAACAAGGACTTGCAGAGTGAAAGAAAAAAAATACTCTCCCTACCTACAGTTTTCTGTCCCTAGAAAAAAATGTTTTTTTTAATCACAATATAGCAAAAGGACAATTCACTCACTGTCCTTCCAGGTCCCTGGAAACAAGGACTTGCAGAGTGAAAGAAACTGACACTGTCCCTACCTAGAGTTTTCTGTCCCTGGAATAAATGTTTTTTTCAGCACAATATAGCACAAGGACAATTAACTCACTGTCCTTACAGGTCCCTGGAAACAAGGACTTGCAGAGTGAAAGAAAAAAAATACTCTCCCTACCTACAGTTTTCTGTCCCTAGAAAAAAATGTTTTTTTTAATCACAATATAGCAAAAGGACAATTCACTCACTGTCCTTCCAGGTCCCTGGAAACAAGGACTTGCAGAGTGAAAGAAACTGACACTGTCCCTACCTAGAGTTTTCTGTCCCTAGAATAAATGTTTTTTTTAATCACAATATAGCAAAAGGACAATTCACTCACTGTCCTTCCAGGTCCCTGGAAACAAGGACTTGCAGAGTGAAAGAAACTGACACTGTCCCTACCTAGAGTTTTCTGTCCCTAGAATAAATGTTTTTTTTAATCACAATATAGCAAAAGGACAATTCACTCACTGTCCTTCCAGGTCCCTGGAAACAAGGACTTGCAGAGTGAAAGAAACTGACACTGTCCCTACCTAGAGTTTTCTGTCCCTAGAATAAATGTTTTTTTTAATCACAATATAGCAAAAGGACAATTCACTCACTGTCCTTCCAGGTCCCTGGAAACAAGGACTTGCAGAGTGAAAGAAACTGACACTGTCCCTACCTAGAGTTTTCTGTCCCTAGAATAAATGTTTTTTTTAATCACAATATAGCAAAAGGACAATTCACTCACTGTCCTTCCAGGTCCCTGGAAACAAGGACTTGCAGAGTGAAAGAAACTGACACTGTCCCTACCTAGAGTTTTCTGTCCCTAGAATAAATGTTTTTTTTAATCACAATATAGCACAAGGAAAATTAACTCACTGTCCTTACAGGTCCCTGGAAACAAGGACTTGCAGAGTGAAAGAAAAAAAATACTCTCCCTACCTACAGTTTTCTGTCCCTAGAAAAAAATGTTTTTTTTAATCACAATATAGCAAAAGGACAATTCACTCACTGTCCTTCCAGGTCCCTGGAAACAAGGACTTGCAGAGTGAAAGAAACTGACACTGTCCCTACCTAGAGTTTTCTGTCCCTAGAATAAATGTTTTTTTTAATCACAATATAGCAAAAGGACAATTCACTCACTGTCCTTCCAGGTCCCTGGAAACAAGGACTTGCAGAGTGAAAGAAACTGACACTGTCCCTACCTAGAGTTTTCTGTCCCTAGAATAAATGTTTTTTTTAATCACAATATAGCAAAAGGACAATTCACTCACTGTCCTTCCAGGTCCCTGGAAACAAGGACTTGCAGAGTGAAAGAAACTGACACTGTCCCTACCTAGAGTTTTCTGTCCCTAGAATAAATGTTTTTTTTAATCACAATATAGCACAAGGAAAATTAACTCACTGTCCTTACAGGTCCCTGGAAACAAGGACTTGCAGAGTGAAAGAAAAAAAACACTCTCCCTACCTACAGTTTTCTGTCCCTAGAAAAAAATGTTTTTTTTAATCACAATATAGCAAAAGGACAATTCACTCACTGTCCTTCCAGGTCCCTGGAAACAAGGACTTGCAGAGTGAAAGAAACTGACACTGTCCCTACCTAGAGTTTTCTGTCCCTGGAATAAATGTTTTTTTCAGCACAATATAGCACAAGGACAATTAACTCACTGTCCTTACAGGTCCCTGGAAACAAGGACTTGCAGAGTGAAAGAAAAAAAATACTCTCCCTACCTACAGTTTTCTGTCCCTAGAAAAAAATGTTTTTTTTAATCACAATATAGCAAAAGGACAATTCACTCACTGTCCTTCCAGGTCCCTGGAAACAAGGACTTGCAGAGTGAAAGAAACTGACACTGTCCCTACCTAGAGTTTTCTGTCCCTAGAATAAATGTTTTTTTTAATCACAATATAGCAAAAGGACAATTCACTCACTGTCCTTCCAGGTCCCTGGAAACAAGGACTTGCAGAGTGAAAGAAACTGACACTGTCCCTACCTAGAGTTTTCTGTCCCTAGAATAAATGTTTTTTTTAATCACAATATAGCAAAAGGACAATTCACTCACTGTCCTTCCAGGTCCCTGGAAACAAGGACTTGCAGAGTGAAAGAAACTGACACTGTCCCTACCTAGAGTTTTCTGTCCCTAGAATAAATGTTTTTTTTAATCACAATATAGCAAAAGGACAATTCACTCACTGTCCTTCCAGGTCCCTGGAAACAAGGACTTGCAGAGTGAAAGAAACTGACACTGTCCCTACCTAGAGTTTTCTGTCCCTAGAATAAATGTTTTTTTTTAAGCACACTATAGCAGAAGCACAAAACACACTGACACTCTCCCTACCTATCCTTCTCTTTCCCTAAACTAAAGGAATCCAGGTTAAGCAAGAAAGAAATAACAGTCACTGTCCCTGCCTATGCTACTCTATCCCTGCTCCGGAACACACTACACTAGGCCGCCGTGCTGGCGGCCTTTTATAGTGTGGGGCGTGTACTAAACACCCTCAGCAATAATTGGCCACAGGCATCCTGCCTGTGGCCAATCATTGCTCTCCTCGCTGCCGGCGCTGTGATTGGCCAAGCATGCGGGGTCACAGTGCATGCTTGGCCAATCACAGCGCCTGGATGACACTGCGATGGCGTAGTGCATTGTGGGCCGTTCGCGTCACTCGAATTTGGCGCGAACGGCCCAAATCGTTCGATCTTCGTCGAACGATCGAACAGCCAATGTTCGAGTCGAACGTATGTTCGACTCGAACACGAAGCTCATCCCTAGTTATAATTAGCACTTTAGATTTCGAACGTTCGTATCCATTGTATTTAATAGGGTTCTAAAGTTCGTGCGAACTTTCGGTCCGTTCGCGGGTTCTGGTGCGAACCGAACCCGGGGGTGTTCGGCTCATCACTACTCTGAGCCAATATATTCTATTGGTATAACATATTGCTGAAGTTAGCAGAAATTAATGTGTGCCATACAAGGTTCTAAGTTTGTATGAGGTGACGTACATATGTAAAGATATATATAAGCCTATAGTTTGAGATGGGAGGGAGCACAACACGCTTACACGACACTTACTGACACGAACACACATGAAGACTCACTCACTTACTCACACCCACTTTAAAGAGATAACATTGACACCTTTACACTAAGATTGACAAGAAGAACAGCTGAATTACCAGAAGCCTAAGAACGTAATTTCCTGTTCCGGCTTCACTTTGGGAACACTCAGAGAACAGCATGGAAGATGGAGTCTGCAACTAAGGTCACATGCTTTCATAAGCTTGCTACAGCACCATCTATTCTATTTTATATATATTTTCCTACACTGAACTGAACTGTTATACTATTTTTTTCATTGTATTTATGATGCCACCTGTGAGAAAATAAAACTCACTTTCTTTTTAAGTCAACCTGACTATGAATGCTATTCATTCAGAAACGCCCTTAAGATACAAGAATATTAGATATTAATCATATATTCTAAAGGAGCTGAGTGGAATGCATGCACGAGCATCTGGAGAGAGGGAGAGAGATAGATTCTTTTCCCCGCTGCATGCACTTCCGTGAATCATGGAGGTAGGGAGAATTCTTTTGTCCAATTACATTTCAGTAGTTGGCGTATAGGTTTGCCTAACCAAGAGGTGCTATTAATTTATGTGTAATGCAAGTGATTGATTTGTCTTATTTTTTCTTCTTCTCTATTTTCTCACCTAAAGTTGGAAAAATCTATGTATATCAAATTGAGTGCTTTCTGCGTCCAATCCTGAAGAAGCCTTATAGGCGAAACTGTCGATAAATGGACGCCATTTAAAACTGAAAACAATCTATTACTGTCATCTGTTGGGTATTAGGTGTATACCTATGACTAGTCTTTGATATGTATTTATCAGTTTTTTAAATCTTCATTGTTATTAATAAATACTTTACTACTTTTATATACAACATTATTTGTTGAGTATGTTCTTGTATTTAGCACTGTTAACCACTTCCATACTGGGCACTTAAACACCTTCCTGCCCAGACCAATTTTCAGCTTTCTGCGCTGTTGCACTTTGAATGACAATTGCGCGGTCATGCTACACTGTACCCAAACAAAATTTTTATCATTTTTTCCCCACAAATAGAGCTTTCTTTTGGTGGTATTTGTTCACCTCTGGGATTTTTATTTTTTGCTAAAAAAAATAAAAAATTACCAAAAATTTTGAAAAAGAAAGTATTTTTTTTGTTTCAGTTACAAAACTTTTTAAATAAGTAAGTTTTCTCCTTCACTGATGGGGCTGCACTGACGGGCACCGATGAGGTGACACTTATGATGGGCACTAATATGCGGCACTGATAGGTGGAACGGATAATCGGCACAGATGGGCGCGGATAGGCGGCACGTATGGGCGCTGATAGGCGGCACGTATGGGCACTGATAGGCGGCACGGATGGGCACTGATAGGCGGCACAGATGGGCACTGATAGGCGGCACGGATGGGCACTGATAGGCGACACGGACGGGCATTGATAGGCGACACGGATGGGCACTGATAGGCGGCACAGATGGGCATGGATGGGCACTGATAGGTGGCACGGATGGGCATGGATGGGCACTGATAGGTGGCACGGGTGGGCACTGATTGGCATCCATTACAGTACATCAATGCCGCCTATCAGTGCCAAACAAAAATGCCTGCCAATCAGTGATGTCCATTGTGGGCACTGATTGGCATCCATTGTGGGCACTGATTGGCATCCATTAGGGGGCACTAACTGGCATCCCTGGTGGTCTAGGGTGGCATACCTAGTGCTGGCATCCCTGGTGGTCCAGTGGCATCCCTGGTGGTCCAGTGGGGGCATCCTCGGGGGGGCTGTGCTGATAATCGATCAGCACAAACCCCCCCCTGTCAGAGGAGCAGCCGATCGGCTCTCCTCTACTCGCGTCTGACAGACACGAGTGAGGAAAAGCCGATGACCGGCTTTTCCTGTTTACACTGCGATCAGCCGTGATTGGACACAGCTGATCACATGGTAAAGAGTCTCCGTCGGAGTTGCGGGGTGTCAGACTGACACCCCGCAGCAACGATCGCCGCGATGCGCGCCCCTGGGGGCGCGCAGCGGCTCAAAATCCTGAGGACGTCATATGACGTCCTGTCAGGATTTTGCAACCACTTTGCCGACGTCAATCCGCTATAGGCCGGGCGGCAAGTGGTCAAAATCCCATATCCTGCATACTGATTGAGTATGTACAGGAGGGGAGTGTGGAGGGTATGATGGGGGCAGTATGTACAGGAGAGGAGTGTTGAGGGTATGACAGTGGATGGGTATGTAAAGGAGAGGAATGTGGTGGGTATGACAGTGGGCAGTATGTACAGGAGAGGAGTGTGGATGGTATGAGAGTGGGCAGTGTGCACAGGAGAGGAGTGTGGAGGGTATGACAGCTGGCACTATGTACAGTAGAGGAGTTTATGAAAGTGGGCAGTATGTACAGCAGTGCAGTGTGGAGGGTATGATACTGAGCAGTATGTACAGGAGACGAGTGTGGAGGGTAAGACAGTGGGCAGTATGTACAGGAGAGGAGTGTGGAGGGCATGACAGTGGGCGGTATGTACATAAGATGAGTGTGGTGGTCAAAATCCCATATCCTGCATACTGATTGAGTATGTACAGGAGGGGAGTGTGGAGGGTATGATGGGGGCAGTATGTACAGGAGAGGAGTGTTGAGGGTATGACAGTGGATGGGTATGTAAAGGAGAGGAATGTGGTGGGTATGACAGTGGTCAGTATGTACAGGAAAGGAGTGTGGATGGTATGAGAGTGGGCAGTATGCAAAAATCGGGCTAACTTTAATGTTTTTTTATTTTTTTTTATACATGAAAAATTGCTGCGCAAATACCGTGTAACATAAACTGTTGCAACGACCGCCATTTTATTCCCTAGAGTGTCTGCTAAAACAATATATATAATGTTTGAGGATTCTGAGTACCGTAGTTTTCTAGCAAAAAGATTATGATTTTTACATGTTGGAGAGAAGTGTCAGAATTGGCCTGGGTGGCAAGGGGTTAATTACCAAAAGTAAGTAATATACAAATAATTATTATATTTTTTTTTTAAGGTAATTTACTATATTTTCAAAAACTGTACTCAAGCAGGTGGCTTAACGGACAAATTACTGAAGTTTGAAGTTATAACTTCCAACCAGTAATTTCACAGTAAATAGATAAATAATAAATTATTATGTTATAACATATAGCATAATAATATATGATTTAGCTTGATTAAAACAGTACATTTTCAGCAGCAGAATATTCTAATTTTCCCTCTTAACTGTGTGAGAAAAACATGGGTGTAGCGCCCTCTACCATAGGTAGGTGTTAGAGGTGAGGATTTTTGTGATAACTGCCAGGCAGGTAAATTTAGGCAGGCCTATGTAGGGTTGCCACCTTTTCTTCAAGCCAAACACGAACAATTTAGCGGCCTGGGAAACCTTTGGATGCCCCAAGGAGAGCAGTAATGCGGTGTGCATAGCATGCCGCAGTGAACAGTGGGTGTGGCTGTAACGGCACCCCAAGTATGAAAGGGGTTAAAGCTGTTTAGGAAATTCCATTTCCGAACACCAAGGCAGCTACCAGACACTCCAATCAGGCGAACAAGAAACCCAGACAAATAATTTTCCTTCAATAACGAGACAAAGCTCTGTCTTGAGGTTTAAGCAAGACTGACTGAAAAGACCACAAGTTTTATACACAGTCAAAAGAGGAGGTGCATCATATTTCTCTGGAAATACACCTGTGGTCAGAACTAATTAACATGCTAATTACCTAATTCCTTTTATCAGCCTGGCTGTCTCAGAGTTTCCTAGCCTGGCTGTCTCCTGAACTTCAATACACATTATCACAGTACTCCTTCATACAATGCAGGGTCAATTAGCCCAAGCCCCCATGAAAGGATCCTTAGAAGCTATCCTAGTTCCATTTGCATTACAACAGACAGGTGGCTGGAGGTGATGACATTAGCATCTTTTAACTAACATGTTGAGTTCAGAATCAAACAACCAGTAAATAGTATTTTACAGATATCCTGGGGAATATTGTGGATAAATATTGCTGTCCCATTCCAAGTAATCCAAGACATATCCTTAATGTCCATTATTTTCTTGATCACCCTGTGCCCCTAATGGACATAGGGTGATTTAGACATAAGAGGTGCATAGGGATCTGAAGCAAGGGTATCCCATACTTATTAAGGGATTCTGGGTTCCACGGGCCCTCCCATTACAGAGGCTAAATTGCTCTTGCTGACATCATCACCCTGCCCCCCAGTGATGCCAAACCTGCCCCCAGACAGCTGCCGGGCGGCAAAAGATTTGTTTGTGACTATCTTGGTTACTTAGAGCAGTGTTTCTCAACTCTAGTCCTCAAGGCGCACCAACAGGTCATGTTTTCAGGATTTCCCTCAGATGAAACAGCTGTGGTAATTACTAAGGCAGTGAAACTGATTAAATCACCTGTGCAAAATAATGGAAAGCCTAAAAACATGACCTGTTGGGGCGCCTTGAGGAGTGGAGTTGAGAAACACTGACTTAGGGAGCCACAGCCCGGTCTGAATAATGTGTCCGGGTTTCAGTCTGCCTGAAACCCGGACATATGTTTGAAAACCTGGACTATCCGGGTGAATCCCGGACAGGTGGCAACCCTAGGCCTATGCTGCATGCTAGGCCTGTCAATTGAGCTCAATGCTCAATGCCTCTGATAAGAAGTGGCACTGTGAGCTCAACCTCTCAGTCTGCTGCAAACAGAGTGTGCCAGCTTGTATTTAAACTGGCCGCTCTGTATGTAGCTTCTGATAGGCTGCGCAAGGAGCCTCGTATCTCCGGAACCATAGGTCCTAGGAGCCCCAAATTTTGACAAATGGTGGGGTAGGTCTCCACGACCATTGAAACTCAATATTTTTTTAAATTATTATTATTATTATTTTTGGCAAATGGGCCTATCTTAAGGGGTCTGGAGCTGCAGCTCCAATAGCCTCTATGTTAATCCGGCCTTGAATCAAAGGTGTATATGTATAAGTATTATTGGAAAGGAGCACTGTTTTTCACATATACAAAAATTATTTGTGTAGCAATTATACAGTATACTTGTATCAGATTATTAATAAAAAAGGAGCTACCTTTTACATATCCTCATGCCCAACATTATACAATGCAGTGGGGTTGACTTACTAAAGGCAAATAGACTGCACACTTTGCAAAGTGCAGTTGCTCCAGAGAGCTTAGTAAATGAGCAGACAAAAATTATGTTAAACTGGATGGACTTGTGTCTTTTTTCAACCAGACTCTGTAGCTATGTTTTTGATTTCCTTGCACGTGATTGGGTACTCTTTGCAAAATAAAGCTTTACTCCATTTACTAATCTTTGGAGCAACTGCATTTGCACTTTGAAAAGTGCACATTCTATTTGCCTTTAGTAAATCAACCCCATTAACTCATATATTAACCACAGGTAGTACAAAGAGTTTGTACAAAGCTTATATAAGCACACTCTCATACAAATTCTGTGTCCCATACATAATGGAAAAAATTAGGTGGTAAAAATTCAGCCTCTCATTTCTATCGTATTTTACGGGAAAGTGAAATCTAGTAAATTGCTGACACAGTTTAAATCATTTTCACTGCACATTCATATTCATATGTCTAACAGTAAGTCTTGTGGTGTGTGTGTGGGTTACAGCTACTGCAATAATATTTCAGAAATGGAATTTATTTTTCACAAGTGGTTGATAATGTTAATAGTTTAAACAAACAAATGCATATTTCTATTTAAGACTGATATTAGATAATAAAAGTATTGGTGAAATAACAGTTTCATTTTATTGTAATATCTTTAACCACTTCAGCCCCGGAAGGTTTTGACCCCTTAAAAGAGAAGTAAAGGTTGTTTTCCCCTAATCATACTTACCTAGATGGATGCAGCATCGGTCCGAAGCTGCATCTGTTCCCCGGCGTCTCTACACTGAGAACCGAGGGATTGAACGTTGCTAATGGCTCAGTTCTCTCAGCTCCCTGAGCAGAGAGCTGCTCACTGTCAATCAGCATCTCTCCTGCTCTGCCCCTCCTTGCTCAATGGAGCGCTGAACTGTGGAGGGCAGGAAATGGCTGTCTCAGGCTCTCAGCGGCTCAGTCCAGGCACCTTGCGGATCCAGACTTCCATTGTCGGGATGACCCGATGCCTGGACTGATTTCTATAATGTAAGCAGAGAGTGGACATCAGTCTACTCTCTGCTGAAAATGAGTCACAGGAGTGCAAAACGAATTGCACTCCTGTGACCTATAGGAGAATCCCAGCCAAACAAGCTCAGGCTGGACTTCTCCTTTAATGACCAGGCCATTTTTTGCGATATAGCACTGTGTTAATTTACCTGACAATTGCGCGGTCATGCGGTGGTATTTGATCACCTCTGCAGTTTTATTTTTTGCTATAAAGCAATTTCTTCATCAATTTAAGCCAATATATATTCTGCTACATATTTTTGTTAAAAAACCCCAATAAGCGTATATTGATTGGTTTGCGCAAAAGTTATAGCAGCTACAAAATAGATATATGGCATTTATTTGAAAAAAAAAATGTATTCACTAGTGTAGCACTACCCCCGTAGGGGCTGCTGGTTAGTTTTGGTCTGCCGTTACCCCACTGTTCTCTGTGTTGGCTCAAAGTCTAGCGTTGAAAAGTTGCATAAAACACAGTCTGAGTCTTTTCCAATGCTTTTTTTATTAACCACAACGTTAGCAGAATGAGGGATGGAGGATTAGGGGAAGTTCAGGTACCTGGTGTAGATCACTCTGAGACACTCGAGATCCTGGAGACAGGTATACTTGCTGTCACTGGATCTTGCTCACCCGGATAGGCCCCTCTCACCGGCCTAGCAGCCGGGATGATGCACGGACAAAATGAAAGTCTCTGCCACAGACTTGGTAATCAGAATTTCCAAAGTTCAAACACAACTGCATAGTATAAGAAAGTCCTTTAAGCCGACCCGGCAATACTGTGAGGCAGATTGGTTGGGATGCATCCTCCAATTGAGGCCCCAGGCTCCTTTCAAAATACCAGCCTTCCACTGCGTGCTCTCCAAGATGAGTCCTCCCCTGGTTCCTCTAATTGCTCGGCTTCTTCTCGCAGGAGAGACAGCACAGGATCACCCTCGAACCAGTAGGCCCCAGATAGCTTCTGGGCCTACCTTCAGTAACGAAAGCCTCAGGCCAGTAGGCCCAGAGGCAGAAAAGGAGTTGTCACATACCTCCGGCCAGGGTGGCCACGAGGTGAGAGCGAGACTCCCAAAATGGCAACCGACCCTTAAGTACCCTGTCCCAGCATGCCCAGCGGTATCAACCTCCCACTAGGTTGCTTCTGGGAAAAAACACCCAATACGCCTCAGCTTGTTGTACCTTTCAACATGAACCAGAGGTGGCAGCGACACCTGCTGGTAACCGCGGGAAATACACTCAACTCAGCCAAAGCTGGAACATAGGTCAATTTGGCCAAAACATGAAATCTGAACTAACTACAGTTCAGACATCCCACTAAATTTGGATAATAGCGCCTGGTCAACAGAAGCAGGGTGCTACATACTCCCCCTACTACAAAAAGACACTGTCCTCAGTCCCTGGAAAAAAACTTGCTCTCAATCCTGAGAGCCAGTACCTGAACCGCAAAACTTGGATGGGAGGGAAAAGGGCAGGGAAGATAAACAGTTTTACAGATCTTAAAACACAGAGCATGAACACACAGTAATACCACATTCACATTTGTCAACCCCCTAACCTCTACCGAAACTACCCACTCTCCAGCAGTCTTGACAGAAGGTCAGGTTCACCTAAAAAAAAACAAAGACACACAGGCAAATATATAAAATAACATTACTGTACATTGTGGAAGCAAAGCTACACTTCCTAAGAAGTGGAACTTCCCTTCTTGCTTTTAAATATATGCAAGCTAAATTGTAAGCTTAAGAAGTCCAATCCCTTTCTAGAGGAAACTTTCACCACCTAGTGGCAGAAATCCATAACATAACAAAAAGTCCTTTTTAGTGCAAAGTGATGAAGTAAGTGAAAAATCTTGACCTCGAAGTTCTCACCATCCCCAACACTATCTGACTATGTAACCCCATAGTCCATTTTTTTGACATAGAGACTATTTTCCTTTGTAGCCTCTTAGCAAAGCAAAATAAAGTCAGAACAGCCCCTCTAAACATTTACCAATAAAATCGGGGGTCTGGTAGAGTCACTGGTTTCCCCTCTTTATCCAGTGTGGTAATAAAGTAAACAATGTTGTTTACCACCTTGTCAACATAAATGTGTCGGCCGTAACTCCAGTGTAACAAGCACCCACTGAAACGCTCATCCATCTTGGAAGAATAGCCAGTTCTCCTGAAGAGCTTTGGTACTGACAAGTAGTCCCAAATAGCTTCACCGTACCACTGCTCTCGGTTGAACTCAATTTCCTGCATTACTTCCTTTGGAACATAGGGAAATTCCAGTCCGTACTCTGTGGCAACTCTCTTATTGAGAACCCTTTGCAAACGGGCAAGCCTCGGCAAAGCTCGGGTGCTTCCCAGTCCCGGAGGTACACACGAGTTAGGAGACATGTGCACCATGGACCTGGCAGACAGCTTTTCAGGTGCAAGACTACTGGCAACTTTAGACAAGATCGTCGTCCCCTGAGACATCCGACAGGGAGTCTATTTCAGAGTCCCTTAACTCCTCTGCAGGAAAATATTTACTAACAGTCCCAGATATGTTCCCCCTTGATCTCTCACCCGTTCCTGTCATAGATTCTCCAGGGTTCAGGCTCTCCTCTGGCTCCGGTTCGGGTAGTCCTTGGGTTAGGCCTCGGCCACGGCTGCGGGAAGCTTTCACATATCCCACCTTTTTGAGAACAGGTGTAACGGGGACAGGTGTAGCGGAGGTAGATACAGCGGAGGTAACAGCAGTGGCAATGTCCGCTGACGACTCCTCAATGGCAGTAACAGTGCCATCTCCCTCAGGAGCACTCGTTGTAGCAGATGCGGCATGTACAGGTCTAACCGCAGAAGCAAAAGCAGCTGCCTCCTCTGTAGCGATGCCTGTGGCCCAGTCGATCTGGTAGGCACGGGGTGGCATGGTGGGTTGCTCTACGGCAAACAGGTACTCCCTGCAGTGTAGGCACCGAACAAATGGCCGAGGGTTTACGGCCAGTCCTTCGCACCTGTTGCACAGCATACCCAATGCTTCAACATCCCCAATCACATACCGCACGAACCGCCCATGCGTTCTCAGACGAATGCCAGTATCCATCAGCGTAGTTCCTGGCAGCATCGCACCTGCAACGGTGCCGGAAGAAAGCATCCTAGGCCCCAGGGCCGATGATATTAGAGAAAAGGAAGACATGGCTGCACTCCGACTTTCTCTGTATGGTCACGCGACGACTTCTCTCTGGCGCCAGACACACACGCGTCTCACGCAGCAATGGGCGGGAACTCCTCCCACTTGTTCTTCTAGTTATGTAGCTCCCGGGCTTTCCTGGTGCTGCCCGTAGACTACGCGGCTAGAGAGTGATCTGCACTTAACCCCTTTCTTTCCATACAAAAACAGTCTAGGGCCCTCTTTAATGCGAACCCTCAGTGAATGGCTTTCTTAAAGTTGCTAGGGGCAACGGCAATATCCCGGACGAGCCCCCACGTGTAGCACTACTCCCGTAGGAGCTGCTGGTTAGTTTTGGTCTGCCGTTACCCCACTGTTCTCTGTGTTGGCTCAAAGTCTATGGTTGAAAAGTTGCATAAAACACGGTCGCCAGTCACTGAGTCTTTTCCAATGCTTTTTTTATTAACCACAACGTTAGCAGAATGAGGGATGGAGGATTAGGGGAAGTTCAGATACCTGGTGTAGATCACTGAGACACTCGAGATCCTGGAGACAGGTATACTTGCTGTCACTGGATCTTGCTCACCCGGATAGGCCCCTCTCACCGGCCTAGCAGCCGGGATGATGCACGGACAAAATGAAAGTCTCTGCCACAGACTTGGTAATCAGAATTTCCAAAGTTCAAACACAACTGCACAGTATAAGAAAGTCCTTTAAGCCGACCCGGCAATACTGTGAGGCAGATTGGTTGGGATGCATCCTCCAATTGGGGCCCCAGGCTCCTTTCGAGATACCAGCCTTCCACTGCGTGCTTTCCAAGATGAGTCCTCCCATGGTTCCTCTAATTGCTCGGCTTCTTCCCACAGGACAGACAGCACAGGATCACCCTTCAACCAGTAGGCCCCAGATAGCTTCTGGGCCTACCTTCAGTAACGGAAGCCTCAGGCCAGCAGGCCCCGCGGCAGAAGAGGAGTTGTCACATAACTCCGGCCAGGGTGGCCACGAGGTGAGAGCGAGACTCCCAAAATGGCATCCACCCCTTAAGTACCCTGTCCCAGCATGCCCAGTGGTATCAACCTCCCACTAGGTTGCTTCTGGGAAAAAACATCCAATACGCCTCGGCTTGTTGTACCTTCCAACACAAACCAGAGGTGGCAGCGACACCTGCTTGTAACCGCGGGAAATACACCCAACTCAGCCAAAGCTGGAACATAGGCCAATTTAGCCAAAACATGAAATCTGAACTAACTACAGTTCAGACATCCCACTAAATTTGGATAATAGCACCTAGTCAACAGGAGCAGGGTGCTACACTAGTATTGGCGGTGATCAGTGATTTGTAACGGGACTGCAACATTGCGGCGGACAGATCGGACACCTGACATTTTTTACACTTTTTTGGGAACCAGTGACATTATTACAGTGATCAGTGCTAAAAATATGCACTGACATTGTACTAATGACACTGGCAGGGAAGGGGTTAACATCAGAGGCGACCAAGGGGTTAACTGTGTTCCCTGGGTGTGTTTACTGTATGGGGGACGGGCTGCCTGGGATAACACAAAGATTCCTGCATAGCAGAAAGACAAGATCTCAGTGTAATCCCCTGCCAGAACAGAGATCTACCTTGTTTACTTTGCCAGATCCCTGTTCTGTCTCTGTAGGGAACGATCGTGGGCAGCCGGCGGACATCAAGTCCGCCGGACCCGCTGATTGGCTCCCCTGCTGGCCAATCTGCACGTGCGCCCACAGAAGCTAGTGCAAGTATCGCCGTACCGGTACGACGATTCGCGCTGCCGAGCCACCTTGCCAGGGAGGTGGTCGGCAAGCGGTTATGTAACTGATTTGTTTTTTAAGACTAGGTTCACACTGAATGCGGGTTCGCACTGCGATCTTCGAACCGATCGAGGGGTGTCATTAACTTTACATTGACACCCCCAGCATTTCGCATATTTCAGTGTGAACCAGTGTGCAATTCAGGTGCGATGTGGGAACAGACACTAAATCGCTGGGTTTCCCGCATCTCACTAGTGTGAATCGGGACTAAAGTTTTGTTTTTTTTAAACGACATAGCTTTTTGGTTATTTTATGTATATTTACCAGTTTATATATTGATGTTTTATTAAAGGAGAGTTTGTTCTGCACTCCTGTGACCCTTTTCAGCAGACAACGGGCTGAAGCTTGCTGTCTCCTGACGTCGCACAGCCGGTCCAACTAGAGAGCAGGGGAGGGGGGGCAGAGCAGACAGCAGTGACTGACAGTCACCAGCTCTCTGCTCGGAGAGCTCTGAGAACCGGGCAATCGATGTGCTTGATTGACGAGGGACAGATGCAAAATCTGACCAATGCTGCATCCACCTAGGTAAGTATGATTCTAAAAAAATAAAATTCTTATACTTCTCTTTTAAGAAAATCCAGCACTAGCTTTGCATTTGACTTCTCTATGAAAAAGAAAGACAGACGGGCACCATCGCTACTGGGAAAAAAGGTTAAGGGTGTGTTCTCCCTCTGAGCTTTGCTAGCCATACATGGCTCAGCACTACCTGGCTTGATAAACTTTGATTTGAAAATCAAAGGAGTCATATGGAAAATTCTGGGCTGAACAGTGACTACAGTCAATTAAATGCCGTCAATGTTTTTTAAAATGAACTTGAGCAGCGGCTGTCTGAATACAATAACCGGCAGGAAAGATTCCTTCATTCATGCTATTCAGCATTGATGGAGGAATTAAGTGATTTTTTTCATTTAGCCCACAGGGCAAATTGTATGTTTGGCTAGCCCAATTTGAGTCTTGTGAAAGAACTTGATTTGGTTCCCCCCAGTACAAATGACAGGTTCAGGCTGGCACATATATTGTTATATACTGAACACAGAGAAAGGTGTGTACCGCTCCAAGCTGTGAAGCTCCAAGGAATGCTCCCGCCCTGATACTGGAACAGGTGCTGGCTCTGCACTAATGCATGGGAAAGAAATAAGCCCTGGACTGCCGCACTCTGTATAAACAATTTCTTTTCAAAATTCCAAAATTAAAATCCAAATCCAAAGATGCTTACTCATAGCTTACTCATATGAGTAAGCATCTATCTTTGATGTGAAACGCGTCAGCTATCCACCCCTGCATGTCAGTTTTCTGTTTTTGTCTGTTTTTGGACTTTTGAATCTATGGATTAACTTTGGATTTTAATTTTGGAATTTTGAAAATAAATTGTTTATACAGAGTGCGGCAGTCCAGGGCTCTTTCCTTTCCCATACTGAACACAGAGTCAACAAATGTTGTTTAAAGTGGTTCTAAAGCTAAAACATTTTTCACCTGTAGCGGGTAGGTACTTTTCAGTATGTTGATTCGGGTGGAGACATCAGTGATGTCCAGTTCCCTGCGGCCCAGCAGGTGGCGCTGTCACTTTGGGCCGGGGTTGAACCATCGCTGGAGTGCCGTACCCTTTTTGGTCTCTCGCAGCAGTTGTACGGCGGGGCAGGGAACCCGCTGTGCTAGCTGGGAGAGGCTATTAAGGGGGCGGACATCTTCGCCACAAGGTCCGAGTCCCAGGCACCTTTAGCCTGAGGGCTGCTGTCCAGCGGTCGGTGTCCAGGCGGCCTAGGCCTGGACACGTGGAGTTCGGGAGTCACCCCAGACACCCTCACTCTGGGGTGAGGTGCATCGTTCAGGCCTGGGGCCCAGCTTCTT
The DNA here is from genome assembly GCA_029206835.1 of Rana muscosa. Lineage (NCBI taxonomy): Eukaryota > Metazoa > Chordata > Amphibia > Anura > Ranidae > Rana > Rana muscosa. Next base: position 649,071,219 of record CM055122.1, read on the forward strand.
CCACTGGGATCCGACCGGGAGGAACCAACCTAAGGCACCCCCAGGATCGGGTGTCTGAATCCAGGTGTAAGGGACCGCGTAGGTGACCTTCTCGTAGATCTGGTGCAGCAGATTGCCAGTGCCGGAACAGGGCCTCCGGAGACCGTTGGGATGGATGTCCTTGCCTAACAGGGGCCATATTCACACGGAAGGTGGTCCATGTTCTGAGGTCGGTGGCAGAGACCGTTACTCTAAGGTCGTGACAGAGACCGTTACGTAGGCCCAGGGGCTCCAAACAGTTCACCCGGTAGGTGGCAGCTACCAACTTCACGGTCGGTGGCAGAGACCGTGCGTCAGGCCTATCTGCACGAGACAGGGATAGGAGAGTTCATTGTGCCTGGGCCTACTCGTATCCACACCCCTGTCTGTCTGTTATGGAAGTTCAACTGATTATGTTCATTCTGGCATTGAAGAAATAAAGGAGTGTTGAACTTTTAATGGTGTGGGGCTCTATTACTGGCAGATACACCTCCACGGAAGAAGCGGAGGCTCCATATGCAGGATGCAGACCCGAAGGTAATTAAAAAAAGACTTTGCTCAAACCTCACATACACGGAGGGTGAGAGCTTGCACTCTCTCCTCCAGAGTACACCTAGACAACAGCCACAAACAACTGATACAAGAGAGAGAGAGAGAGAGTGAGGCCGCTACACACCTTAATGCATTCCCTGCATTAAAGTGGTTGTAAACCTAGTTACACCACTTGTACCTACAGGTAAGGCTATAATAAGGCTTACCTGTAGGCATAGCTCCCAACTGTCCCTGATTTCGAGGGACTGTCCCTGATTTGGAACAATGTCCCTTTGTCCCTCATTTGTCCCTCATTTCTGATCTATATAGTTGTAAATAAAATGCACTTTTTATCTTTCAAAAAGTGTTTCCCAGTGCTAAACCTTTCATCCAAATTTTAAATTGCTGCATTTGTAAATTTTAAAAGCCAATATAATGGAAAATTAGTGGTTAAAAAAAGCCCTTGTGGATTTAATAAACGTTTTTTTTTGTTAATTCTCCTTTAACCACTTAAGCCCCGGACCATTTGGTAGCTAGAGGACCAGAGGTGAATTCAGAATTTTGCACTGCGCTGCTTTAACTGTAAATTGTGCGGACATGCAATGTTGTACCCAAACAAAATTTGCGTCCTTTTCTTCCCACAAATAGAGCTTTCTTTTAATGGTATTTGATTGCCTCTGCGATTTTTATTTTTTGCGATATAAACGGAAAAAGACCGAAAATTTTGAAAAAAATGATATTTTCTACTTTTTGTTATAAGAAAAATCGAATAAACTCAATTTTAGTCATACATTTAGGCCAAAATGTATTCAGCCACATGTCTTTAGTAAAAAAAACGTCAATAAGTGTATATTTATCGGTTTGCGCAAAAGTTATAGCGTTTACAAACTAGGGTACATTTTCTGGAATTTACACAGCTTTAAATTTATGACTGCCTATCTCATTTCTTGAGGTGCTAAAATGGCAGGGCAGTACAAAACCCCCCCAAATGACCCCATTTTGGAAAGTAGACACCCCAAGGAAATTGCTGAGAGGCATGTTGAGCCCATTGAATATTTTTTTTTTTGTCCCAAGTGATTGAATAATGACAAAAAAAAAAAAAAAATTACAAAAAGTTGTCACTAAATGATATATTGCTCACACATGCCATGGTTATATATGGAATTGCACCCCAAAATACATTCTGCTGCTTCTCCTGAGTACGGGAATACCACATGTGTGGGACTTTTTAGGAGCCTAGCCACGTACGGGACCCCGGAAACCAAGCACCGCCTTCAGGATTTCTAAGGGCGCAAATTTTTGATTTCACTCCTCACTACCTATCACAGTTTCGAAGGCCATAAAATGCCAAAATAGCACAAAACCCCCCCAAATGACCCCATTTTAGAAAGTAGACACCCCAAGGAAATTGCTGAGAGGCCTGTTGAGCCCATTGAATATTTTTTTTTTTTGTCCAAAGTGATTGAATAATGACAAAAAAAAAAAAAAAATTACAAAAAGTTGTCACTAAATGATATATTGCTCACACATGCCATGGTTATATGTGGAATTGCACCCCAAAATACATTTTGCTGCTTCTCCTGAGTACGGGGATACCACATGTGTGGGACTTTTTAGGAGCCTAGCCGCGTACGGGCCCCCGAAAACCAATCACCGCCTTCAGGATTTCTAGGCACAAATTTTTGATTTCACTCCTCACTACCTATCACAGTTTCGAAGGCCATAAAATGCCAAAATAGCACAAAACCCCCCCAAATGACCCCATTTTGGAAAGTAGACACCCCAAGCTGTTTGCTGAGAGGCATGGTGAGTATTTTACAGCTCTCATTTGTTTTTGAAAATGAAGAAAGAATTTTTTTTTTCTTTTTTTTTTTTCAATTTTCAAAACTTTGTGACAAAAAGCGAGATCTGCAAAATACTCACAATACCTCTCAGCAAATAGCTTGGGGTGTCTACTTTCCAAAATGGGGTCATTTGGGGGGGTTTTGTGCCATCTGGGCATTCCATGGCCTCCGAAACTGTGATAGGCAGTGAGAAGTGAAATCAAAAATTTACACCCTTAGAAAGCCTGAAGGCGGTGATTGGTTTTTGGGGTCCCGTACGCGGCTAGGCTCCCAAAAAGTCTCACACATGTGGTATCCCCGTACTCAGGAGAAGCAACAGAATGTATTTTGGGGTGTAATTCCACATATGCCCATGGCATGTTGGAGCAATATATCATTTAGTGACAACTTTGTGCAAAAAAAATAAAAAAATTAAAAAAATTGTATTTTTTCCGCAACTTGTGTCAACATATAAAATATTCCATGGACTCGACATGCCTCTCAGTATATAGCTTGGGGTGTCTACTTTCCAAAATGGGGTAATTTGGGGGGGTTTTGAACTGTTCTGGCATTTTATACACAACATTAGGAAGCTTACATCCACTCTTCTAACCACTTGAAGACAAAGCCCTTTCTGACACTTTTTGTTTACATGAAAACATATTTTTTTTTGCAGGAAAATTATGTTGAACCCCCAAACATTATATATATATATATTTTTAAAGCAAAGGCCCTACAGAATAAAATGGTGGGTGTTGCATTTTTTTTTTCTACACAGTATTTGCGCAGCGATTTTTCAAACGCATTTTTTGGGGAAAAAATACACTTTTTTTTATTTTAATGCACTAAAACACACTATATTGCCCAAATGTTTGATGAAATAAAAAAGATGATCTTAGGCCGAGTACATAGATACCAAACACGACATGCTTTAAAATTTCGCACAAACGCGCATTGGCGACAAACTACATACATTTTTAAAAGCCTTTACAGGTTACCCCGTTAGATTTACAGAGGAGGTCTACTGCTAAAATTACTGCCCTCGATCTGACCTTCGCGGTGATACCTCACATGCATGGTGCAATTGCTGTTTACATATGACGCCAGACCGACGCTTGCGTTCGCCATTGGGCAAGAGCAGGGCAGGACAGGGGTGCTTTTTTTTTTTTTTTTTTTTTTTTTTTATTATTAATTTTGCTTTTTTATTTTATTTTTAAATTGTTCCTTCCATGTTTTTTTTTTATCATTTTTATTGTTATCTCAGGGAATGTAAATATCCCCTATGATAGTAATAGGTAGTGACAGGTACTCTTTTTTTGAAAAAACTGGGGTCTAGACCCTAGATCTTTCCTCTGCCCTCAAAGCATCTGACCACACCAAGATCGGTGTGATAAAATGCTTTCCCAATTTCCCAATGGCGCTTTTTATATCCTGGGGGGGGGGACATTCCCTCCCACTGCTTGTAAAAGCAGTCCAGAGGCTAATTAGCCACTAGGGTTGCTTTTACATTAAAGCCGGCCGCTGGCTGAAAAGAATGATACCAAGATGATACCTAAACCCGCAGGCATCAATCTGGTATAACCATTCAAAGTCCAGCAACATACCAGTACGTTGCTGGTCCTTGTTGGACATGTATTGTAATCTTTTTTTTTCATGCAGCCAGGTGGCTGAACGAAAAAAGAGATTGATCGGTGGGTATGCCCACCATTAGAATACCGCCCTTCATCCACCCACTTCTAATGATGGGCATACATGCACCATTTATATATGCCGAAGCATGGGGGCATCCTCCCGCAAAAAAGTTATGCCGCACACACATGGTCGGACTTTTCCACGGGTAAGCCTCCGTCGGAATTTCGACCGTATGTACGCGGCATTAGGAGCAAAATCACTTCTCCGCCCCTGCTGCCCCAATGCTTCGGCATATTTGCTTCTTTTTTTTTTAACTGTGGTGGTGAAATCACCTCCTACAGCACTGGAGTCGCAGGGATCAGGCCTGTCTCTGCGAACGCTGCAGTTATGTGTGTTGTGTTTTGTAAGTGACAGTGATCGATCGATACTGCACTTGGGTGGCCTGGGCTGGACGGAGGGGCAAAACGCAGGTGCCAGCAGGTATCTGGGCTGATCCCGCTAACACTGCGTTTTTGGGAACCCTAAACTGCTGGGGACGCTAGTATAGATCTGATCAGATCAGATATTGAGCTGATCAGATACTATACCACTAAGGGGGGTGTATGCTTCACGTCTGGGTGTTAGCGTTACTGGCACTAACCTGACGCTGCCTGGGGTGTGACGCAGACCCTCTCTGACGCTAAAACCTAATTGATATCACCCGCCGGGCGATCAGGGGGTTAAACCTTTATTGGGTTATATACGGCGGGTGCCCTGACACTATAAAAAGCAAACTAACTAACCAGCGTCACCCGTAACACTTATATGGTGATCACTGGTGAAAGGGTTAACTAGGGGCAATTAGGGGGTTAAAACCTTTATTAGATAATATATGGGGGTACCTGACGCTATAAAAACCTGCGGCGAACCTAAACAAAATTACTGGCTACCGATCTGCATCACCGACGCTAAGACATCGATCAGAAAAATGATCGCTTAGCGACAGTGGTGATAGGGGGTGAAAGGGTTACCTGGGGGGCGATCAAGGGGGTTAAACCTTTATTAGATAATTTATGGGGGGTACCCGACGCTATAAAAACCTGCGGCGAACCTAAAAAAATTACTGGGTACCGATCTGCATCACCGACGCCAAGACAGCGATCAGAAAAACAATTGCTTAGTGACAGTGGTGATAGGGGGTGAAAGGGTTACCTGGGGGGCGATCAAGGGGGTTAAACCTTTATTAGATAATTTATGGGGGTACCCGACGCTATAAAAACCTGCGGCGAACCTAAAAAAAAAATACTGGCTACCGATCAGCATCACCGACGCTAAGACATCGATCAGAAAAACGATCGCTTAGTGACAGTGGTGATAGGGGGTGAAAGGGTTACCTGGGGGGCGATCAAGGGGGTTAAACCTTTATTAGATAATTTATGGGGGTACCCGACGCTATAAAAACCTGCGGCGAACCTAAAAAAATTACTGGGTACCGATCTGCATCACCGACGCCAAGACAGCGATCAGAAAAACAATTGCTTAGTGACAGTGGTGATAAGGGGTGAAAGGGTTATCTGGGGGGTGATCAAGGGGTTAAACCTTTATTAGGGGGTGGTTAGGGGGCTACACTGGACCTAAAACTAAATGTAGTGACACTTTTACAGTCACAAATGTCACTGATTGCAGTGATCAGTAAATAAATGGTCACTGCAATCAGTGACACTGTGACTGGGGGGTGATCTGGGGGGGCTGGGGGGTGATCTGGGGGGGCCTGGGGGGGCGATTTATGTACCTATGTGTGCTGGTGTTAGTGTAGTGTTAATGCACTGACCTGTGTGTCTTCTCTTGTACGACGCTCGGTATATGTGAGCGCCGCACAGGAGATGACATCACTTCCTCCTGCTTTCTCTATCTGTGTAAACAGTACACAGACAGAGGGGGCATTTCTATTCGCCGGGAGCGATCGCTGGGGGGTGGTCGGAATCGAACGGCCGCCCCCCCATCTCGGAACGCTCCCAGACGAATTCCGACCGCTCACTGTACAGAAGGGGGGTCCGATCGGACCCCCCAACTGTACAAAGGCAATCACGTATGCTCTACGTGATTGTGCCTGTCGGTGCCATTGTGCCGACGTATATATACAGTGAGCGGTCGTTAAGTGGTTAAGGGGGTGTGGCAAGGGGCGTGTCCTATGCCTACATACGTTTGGTAATAGGTGTCCCTCATTCCCATCTCATAATGTTGGGAGGTATGCCTGTAGGTACTGTAAATATCTCCTAAACCTGCAAGGTTTAGGAGATATTTACCATATACGCTTGCGCCAATGTCATCGGCGCATGCACACTAAAGAAACGGCCTGCTTGTGCCGTTTCTTCAGGGCCGGTGCTGTGATTGTAATTGGGGCTCCGGCCAATCACAGCGCAAGAGCCCGCTAACCTGGAAATAACTCTGGGAGACATGTCGCCGGTCACAGCGGTGTGAGGGGACCACTGTAACAGCTTTGATCTAAGGTAAGTATTTTTATAATGAGCGAGTATGCATTTGTCTTACAGGGTTTTTTTTTTTTGGGGGGGGGGGGTTTACAACCACTTAAAAATATTTACCACTTGCTTTAACCTTCTCCTCCCCTCAAGCACTTACCTGAGTTCTCTCTTGATCCAGCACTGAGCCCGTCTGCATCTGTTCTCTCCCCTCTCCGTTCTCTCACAGGCACAGAGGCTGCTATGGTAGTTATTGGTTCCTGCTACTGTCAGTAAAATCCTGTGATCAATGGATGGGGCTGAGCCGTGCTGTGTGTGTCTATGGATGCACACAGTCTGGGTTAGGAGTGCACACGCACATGTGTCCCCACATCGCAGATCTTGCTATGGGGATGCACACAGAAGTGGAGGAGAGGAGAGTGCCAGCTAGGAACCCCAGAAGAGGAGGAATGAGGCTGCTCTGTGCAATATGATTGCACAGTTAACTAGCATATAACCCTAGTTAGTGGAGAGTATCCTCCAGCAGAGCCATAAATCTGTCATATATAAATAATAGAGATAAGCCCATAAGGTCGCAAGTACCTCTTTGGACTAAATTCATAGTGTTTTTACAAAGTTGCTGAATTCCTCAAATTCAGCTTTAATGCAGCTCTAAAGGCTCATTTTTTTTATTAAAGCATTTGCAAAGTCAAAGAGTGGTCCCAATCTCCCTCTTCTCGGGTCCCCTGCTGCGGGTCTTGGCCCCTTCTCCTCTCGGTGTGCCACCATAGAAAGCCTCTTCCTATGGTGGCACACATGCGGGCTTGACCCCGAGCCCCGTTGCCTGTGTCTATAGACACAGACAGTTGGGCTTGGACCCCCCCCCCCCCTCTGCTCTATGAATTACAAAAGATTCCCTTTCCCTAGGGCCCCCACCCACAAGGCAGGGGTTAAATTTCATTAAGTCTGAAGGACGAGGAATAAAGTTTACTGATCACCATATCCCCTGCTCCAGCAGGCTTCTTCTATCTGTGTGGCCGGTTCTGAGAAGCTCCTTCTATAAGACATTCTGGCCTGTAATTGCACAACGACTTTATCAAGTACAATGCTGGGACAACAGCCCTGCATTATACGCGAGGACGGAAAGGGACTGCCCACAAGCCAGAGCTTGGTACACCTTACTTCTCATGCCCATTTCGGCTGCTATGTCTGATGTGGAGTATTGTCTTGTAATTCTGCATGCGCTGAATGGGTGCAACGTCAGAGGAAAAGAAGACCAGTGGCTGCACTGCTCACGCATGGGGCAAAGTAGCGCTACCTATAATGCTGACGCACCAGGCAAGCACAATGCAAGAGTGCACACAGAAAAGCTGCCCCCACACAGAAGAGTTTCAACCCACGGCGCACACTTCGTCAGGACAGCGCCAGGGACCTTTACTGCGCACGTGCTGGCCCCTGCTGCTGCATACATGACACACACCAGACTGGAAGTGTGTGGAGAAATATGGAGGGACACAGGAAGGGGAAGAAAGAGAGGCACCAAAAATGTAAGTATTTGGGGCACGACTGTTTATGACTGTTGAGATGAGATCTGCCAGCACAGTACAGACAAAGTTCATTACGGCAAACACAGCAGAGGTTATACAGCCGACTGTGACTGTGCCACTTGCAAGGCCCACCCTGGCAGTGATTACCTCAGGTGGAGATAATAGAGGTGTGACCTATCCTTTTTTGGATGATTTTCTGATTCAATCTGCTGGCCTAATCCCATAAATTTAAAGTGTAAATCCACTTTTGCAGACAAAATTGGGATGATACCTACTTTATATTTGTTACATGTCCCCATTCATGTAGCATATGTAGCGGGGTGTTCCCCTTTAATGCAGAGAGACAAGAAGTTCCAGGTGAGAGGTGAGTCGGGAGGAAGTAAAGAGACATTATGGAAGTGAAAGCAGAGGAGAGAGCGACTACATCTCCCAGTACATCTTGCAGCACCCAGGGTGCATTGCTCCAGAACAGAGACTGCTGGGGGAGACTTTATAAAGGGGAGGCGGAGTTTTGGTCGGTCTTTTTGGACACCCCTCTCCTAGCAAGAGGATGTCTGTGCTGAACTGCTGTGTGCACAAGGCCTGAAGCCTGGGCCGTGTGCTCCTTTCCAAAGAGCCCTCTGCCAGCCTAGCAGAGCCTTAGAGACATCTAATCCTCCTTGCTGCAGTACACCAGAAGGATTGAAGACTTGGATGTCGGTGGATTCCTGTTCCTAGACGAATCGATGGTGGAAACGGACTTTGACTTGCCCGGGTGGTGAGAGCTGTTTAAAGACAGATACCTTTATCTTTACTATTCGTTGGGATTACAAAGTTGTTCTTCAAGTGCACCACTGAAAAGATTGCTAGCGAATATTGTTTCACTGAACTTCCATTTAGATCAGTCAGGCCTGACTGCATAGGTAGACATTACTGGGTGTTAGTCTACCCATGAGGGGAAGTAGCTGTAAAAGGGCAGCGCTAGAGTTGCATAGCAATACTTTATTATTCTGATTACTCTGTTTATCTTTATTACTGTTTATTGCAGGGATCTGCAACTTGTTATACTGTTGTTTATTACTTGCCCATTAGCCTCAGTAAAATATCTGGGTAAAGTACATTTGGTGTCAGTTCCGCTTACTTTAATAGGAGTTTTAAAGTATATTCTGTGTATGTTTGTTATAGGACTGTGTCACCAACAGTTGCGGTCACGCGGTCCTATCCCTCTATCACCAGCTGTGCCACGGGAGGTTAGAGCCGATTGCCAGGGGTTGACAGCAGTGCACTACAGGGCCCAAATCAATATCAGCGGCTCTCTTAACTGGGGGTAGCGCTACACGTGGGGGCTCGAGTCCGGGATCCTTGTACGTTGCACGCTGCAATCAAGCCGGTCAGAAGTACCAGCATGGACCCGCTGGCAATGTCACAGTGGTGCGCAGCGATTGGCGCCGATCCAACCGTGGCGGTAGTCATTGTACTCCCGGGGGAAAGATGGAAGGAAGAGGAGATAAAACAGCTCGTATTGTTACTGTCTCCGAGCCACAAAGCATGGGTGATGGATTTTAGGCCAGATCCAGTGATCTCGTTTACATCTGCACTGGTAGAATGGAAAAACGAAATCCCAGAGCATTTTAAAAGTCAGAGTATACAAGCCATAGATAATCAGATCTATCACTTGATACATACGCTGCCAGTGAAGGAAGAATGGTTTCAGACACCAAAGCCATCACTCCCACAATTATCTCCACCACTATCCCCTAAAGCAGAAAAGCTTAAGGAACTATTAAGCCCGGGATCACCGCTGGCCGCTATAGGGCCTGAATTGTTGAATGCTCTAGGAGACCTTGTAATTAAGTGCCAGAAAAGCAGTACGGTGCATGTGGAGGCCGGTTACCGGAAGCTTAGCACCTTCTCAGGGAAGCTCCCCGTCCCTGCGGGGGAGGAAGATTTTGACACTTGGGTGGAACAGGCATTGCAGGCAGTAGAAACATGGGAGGTGCCTGAGGCACAGAAGAGACAGCGAGTCTTAGAAAGTCTGAAAGGTGCCGCGGCAGAAGCGGTGAAGAGCTTCCGGTTTGGAAATGAAAACTGTACAGCTCAAGATTGCCTGGCCATGCTGCAGGAAGAGTTTGGTCAGCTGGAGAAGGTGTCAGAGATGATTTATCAAATTGAACACACTCTCCAGCAGCCGAATGAGAAACTGTCAGAATATGTTAGAAGGCTGAACAGGCAGTTATGCAAGATTGTACGGAAGAAGGGAATGCTGCCCAAAGATGCAGATGAAGCACGCATGAAGCAGATCATGAGGGGAGCGCGGTGCTCAGACCCGGTCTGGCTGCACCTGAAAACCTCAGGAGGAGGAATGTCACTAACCTACTCTGATCTAATAAAAATTATTAGGGACGAAGAGGCGCTGGAGGAAGATCAGCAGGTGGCCAAGGCGAATGTCACACCTGTACCAGTGTTGGTCCATTCGGTCAAGAGCCCAGAAAGAGATGCGGAGGTTGACACTCTGAAATCGCAAATGGCCCAAGTGTTGGAGATGCTGACCTCTTTGATGGAGAAAGATCAGAGAAGACGAGAGAAACCAAGCCCAAGAAAGGAGTTGTTCCCGAACACCTCAGCACCGGCCTCCCTACAGGACCGAGAAGAGGTGATTTGCTATAACTGTGGAGGGAGTGGCCACTTTGCTAACGTATGCTCCAGCCCAAAGAAGAAGAGAACAGATAATTGCAAGCCGGCGGGAAACTCCAAAGGGGCCCCGGTGAAGGAGTCAACCGGGTGCCCATCATCTTCAGTGCGCTCCAAACTAAAAAAAAAGGCCAAGAATGTAGGAGACAAAACTCCTAGGAGGAGGTATAGTACACCCCCACCAAGATGTACCCCAGAGGGAGGGGGCAAGACCCCTCAGTGGAAGTACAGCACCCCAAAGAAGGAACATCCACCTAAAAGGAACAATAACATCCCTCAGCGGGTTTGTGCCCCCATTGAGAGGGAGAAAGTCAATGCATGCCAGGCTCAGGAAAAATTAAAGTCCAAAAGGAGCAGGGCAAGGGTCGAAAGCAAAAAAAAAGAGGTGACCCCAGTCCGGCCATACCCAAAGGAACTGGTGGGCCCGTCTCCTACTGTGCCCATTCAAGTGGAAGGAGTCTATACTAAAGCTCTTTTGGACACCGGAGCACAGGTGACTTTACTATACCGGGACTTCTATGATAGGCACTTGAGTCATCTGCCTATCCAGAAGATAGAAGAGCTGGAGATATGGGGACTTGGAACCCAGAGTTTCCCTTATGATGGGTACCTGCCCATAAAGATGACTTTCGACCCATCCGTGGCTGGGAAGGCTGAAGTGTTTGACACCCTGGCAGTTGTGTGTCCCCGGCCGCCTGGAGCCAGCAAGATTTCCCTGATCATTGGGACAAACACGGATCTAGTCAGGAGACTCCTGACCCCTCTAGTGAAAGAGAGAAACCATTCAGCCACCAAAATCCATCCCATGCTAAAGACGGCCTACCAACGACTGGTCTTAGAGCAGAAGACCCCGGGAGAGGGGATAGGGAAGGTGTGGAGACTTGGCAGAGAAGGAGTAGTGCTACAGCCCGGAGAAGTAACCTGTCTTAGGGCCACTGTGAAGCTTTCGTGGGAACAACCTGGCCCCTTTGTCATGCTGGAATCAGACCCAAGGGAAGAGTCCTCAGGCCTGGAAGTGATACCAGAAGTGATTCCGTTCAAGGCCCTGAAGAAGGCCCATGGCAGAGTTCCGGTGAGTGTTAGGAACACTACGGGAGGACCCATGGAGATCCCTGCCAGAGTGTTGCTTGGTCAGGTGAGCCCTGCTGCCCCGGTCACTTGGTCCGAAGTCAAGGGGACGGGTGACGGAGGAGATGTTTGGGAGAAACTGTCCGTGGAAAACCCGAACCTACCCAGGGCTTGGAAAGAAAGAGCCAAGGCCCAGCTAACCAGGTGGGAGAAGATCTTTTCCGAAGATGAATTCGATGTGGGGTGTGCAAGAAGTGCCACCCATCGGATCCGCCTCCAAGAAGATAAGCCCTTCCGAGAGAGGGTCAGGCGGGTCCCCCTGGCAGATCTGGAGGATCTGAGGGAACAACTTGTAGAACTAAAGAAGACTGGTGTTATCCGTGAGTCTAGAAGTCCCTATGCCTCCCCAATCGTGGTGGTCAGAAAGAAGAATGGGTCGTTGAGGCTTTGTATCGATTACAGGACTCTCAACAGGAGAACCATCCCTGACCAATACACCACGCCAAGGATAGAAGATGCCCTACAAAGTTTGTCTGGAGCCAAATGGTTCAGTGTGATGGACCTCAAGAGTGGGTACTATCAAATCCCTATGCACCCAGAAGACAGGGAGAAGACAGCCTTCATAACCCCGGTGGGATTCTTCGAATTCAATAGGATGCCTCAGGGTCTGTCTGGAGCTCCTGCTACCTTTCAACGCCTTATGGAGAAGACTGTTGGAGACATGAATCTTATAGAAGTCCTTGTGTACTTGGACGATGTCATTTTCTTTGGAAGAACCTTGGAAGAACATGAAGCCAGGTTGGAGAAAGTATTGAGAAGACTCAGCGAAGAGGGACTTAAGCTTTCCCCCGAGAAGTGTCGGTTCTACCAGTCTTCTGTGAACTATCTGGGGCACATAGTGTCTGAAGAAGGGGTGGCCACAGATCCTGAGAAGTTGGAAGCAGTCACTTCCTGGCCACGACCCACCACAGTAACAGAGCTCAGATCCTTCCTGGGGTTCTGCTCCTATTATAGGAGGTTTGTGGAGGGGTTTGCTCGGATTGCCCGCCCGTTGAATGAATTGCTAAAGGCAGAAGGGGAAGAGGATGACTCAGGGCCCAGGAGGCCTGGTGAGTCAGTTCAAGATCAGTGGAACCCAAGGTGTGAAGAGGCCTTTCATGCTCTGAAGAGGAGCTTAACCACTGCCCCAGTCCTGGCCTACGCCGACCCTACCAGACCTTATGAATTACATGTGGATGCCAGCCATGAGGGTCTAGGTGGTGTACTCTACCAAGAACATGAAGGACAACTGCGACCAGTGGCCTATGTGAGCAGGAGCCTGACCCCCTCAGAAAAGAATTACCCCACTCATAAGCTGGAATTCCTGGCCCTCAAATGGGCGGTAGTAGACAAGCTAAAAGACTACTTGTATGGGGCAGAGTTTACTGTGAAGACAGACAACAACCCCCTGACCTACCTCTTCACCACCGCGAAACTAGATGCCACCGGACACAGGTGGTTGGCCGCATTGTCTGGATTCAACTTCAGTCTGAAGTACAGACCAGGAGCCGGAAATAGGGATGCAGATGCCCTGTCCCGGAGGTCTCATGCCACGACAAATGACTGGGAAGATTGGACCCAAGTGCCACCGGACGGGGTGTGGGCCCTTTGTCAAGGGGCTGAATTCCAAGCCAGAGGAGGCTCCAGAGCAGAAGAAATAGGGGTTACCATGGTAGGAGTCCCCAAACACTATTGTGGGGTAACTCAACTGGAGGAAGACAACCTACCGAGACTGTCCAAGAAGGAGTTGAGGTGTGACCAATTGGAAGACCCCATGGGGAGATTGGTCCTCGAAGCCCTGGAGAATCAGGATCCCAACAAATTCCTACATCACCCCTCAAAGGAGGCTCGCCTGTTGAGGAAGGAATTGGACAGGCTACAGGTACATCAGGGAGTGGTCTACCGAAGGGGCCCCTCTGATGACTCAGAAGATAAGTGGCAGTTATTTCTTCCAGAGAAGCACCGAGAGACTGTACTAATTGCCCTGCATGACCATCATGGTCACCTAGGGGCAGAAAGGACCTTCCAGCTCGTCAGAAATTGGTTCTATTGGCCCTGCATGAGGGCAGAAGTAGAGGAGTATTGCCATTCCTGTGCACGATGCATTCAGAGAAAGACCCTACCCCATCAAGCTGCCCCAATGGGCCACTTACAGAGTCAAGGCCCAATGGATCTGGTATGCATTGACTTTCTCTGCCTCGAACCCGACCTGAGTGGATTGGGAAATGTTCTGGTAATAACCGACCATTTCACCCGCTATGCTCAAGCTTTCCCAACCAAAGACCAGAAGGCATCCACCGTGGCCAAGATACTTATGGAGAAGTATTTTGTCCATTACGGACTACCACAGAGACTCCACTCAGATCAAGGAAGGGACTTTGAGAGTCGGTTGATCCGAAGACTTTTGGATTCATTAGGAATAAAGAAGACCAGAACCACGCCTTACCACCCACAAGGAGATGCTCAGCCGGAGAGATTTAACCGGACCCTGCTCAACATGTTGGGAACCTTAGAAACAGAGAAGAAGCAACACTGGAGTCAGCACATATCAGCCCTAGTACATGCCTATAACTGTACCACAAGTGACGCCACTGGCTACTCCCCTTATCGACTTATGTTTGGGAGAGAAGCAAGGCTACCTGTGGACCTGGCCTTTGGCACTTCTATAGACAATACCTCAGCTACATCCCACAAGGGATACGTGGACAGACTTAGACGTAGCTTGCAGGTGGCCTATGAACAAGCCCAGGCGGCTTCGGATCAAAGGGGGGCCCGCAACAAGAGAAATTTTGATCTGAAGGTTCGAGTGCAAGATCTGCAGCCCGGGGACCGAGTACTGCTACGCAATCTGGGGGTCCCTGGAAAACACAAGCTTGCCGACAGGTGGAGATCTGAGCCCTATGTTGTCTGTAGGAAGTTGCCCGGTTTGCCTGTCTACAAACTAAAGCCAGAAGGAAAGGTGGGTCCACTGAAGACGTGGCATCGGAACCACCTGCTCCCACTTGCTGAGGCAGTCAGAATACCTCCCGTGAGAGACTCCCCTGAACCGGCCTCTATCCTGGATATTCCTAGGCCGAACACTCGGTCCCAGACCTCTCGAGCCAAAGATGGGGAGGCCTCCCAATTGAGTACAGAAGAAGGTGGAGAACTGGACTGGCTGTGGCCTCCCTCGACTCTGGGAACGTCCGCCATAGATCTCCCAAATGGAGGGGATACCCCAGATGCAACGCTGAATCCGGAGGCTACTGAATTCATACCCTTCAGTCCCTCAGCTGATTACTGGGAAGATGTTCCTGACAATTGCGCAGAGGAGGACTCTAGAGATTCCATACGTCAGTCGACTTCTGAATCAGAGGTTCCAGAACCAGCAATGTTACCTGAACTTACTCCTGAAGAAGAGCCTGTGGTGCCAGAGTCAGAAGCACCAAGAGAGCAGAGGGCTCGCAGAGTCATCAGGCCTCCCAAGAAACTAACTTACCCCCAAATGGGGACGAGCTCAGAGGACTCTGTTGTAACGGCTAGGAGAAGTGTTGAACAACCTGATCCTTCCACCGTCCATTTGGTGGAGGGCAACCCCAGCTCACTCTCTGGCACAGTTAGGCAGGCCACTCATGGTAGTGTGACCTGTGGGCAAGAGAGTTCCATCCCAAAGTTTTGGTGGGAATTCCCTATGCCAACATCATGCTCGACATTGTCCAAAATGGTAAACAGTATTTGTTGAAGTTTATCTTTGGGGACCAAAGAGTTCAAGTGGGGGGAGTGTGTAGCGGGGTGTTCCCCTTTAATGCAGAGAGACAAGAAGTTCCAGGTGAGAGGTGAGTCGGGAGGAAGTAAAGAGACATTATGGAAGTGAAAGCAGAGGAGAGAGAGACTACATCTCCCAGTACATCTTGCAGCACCCAGGGTGCATTGCTCCAGAACAGAGACTGCTGGGGGAGACTTTATAAAGGGGAGGCGGAGTTTTGGTCGGTCTTTTTGGACACCCCTCTCCTAGCAAGAGGATGTCTGTGCTGAACTGCTGTGTGCACAAGGCCTGAAGCCTGGGCCGTGTGCTCCTTTCCAAAGAGCCCTCTGCCAGCCTAGCAGAGCCTTAGAGACATCTAATCCTCCTTGCTGCAGTACACCAGAAGGATTGAAGACTTGGATGTCGGTGGATTCCTGTTCCTAGACGAATCGATGGAGGAAACGGACTTTGACTTGCCCGGGTGGTGAGAGCTGTTTAAAGACAGATACCTTTATCTTTACTATTCGTTGGGATTACAAAGTTGTTCTTCAAGTGCACCACCGAAAAGATTGCTAGCGAATATTGTTTCACTGAACTTCCATTTAGATCAGTCAGGCCTGACTGCATAGGTAGACATTGCTGGGTGTTAGTCTACCCATGAGGGGAAGTAGCTGTAAAAGGGCAGCGCTAGAGTTGCATAGCAATACTTTATTATTCTGATTACTCTGTTTATCTTTATTACTGTTTATTGCAGGGATCTGCAACTTGTTATACTGTTGTTTATTACTTGCCCATTAGCCTCAGTAAAATATCTGGGTAAAGTACATTTGGTGTCAGTTCCGCTTACTTTAATAGGAGTTTTAAAGTATATTCTGTGTATGTTTGTTATAGGACTGTGTCACCAACAGTTGCGGTCACGCGGTCCTATCCCTCTATCACCAGCTGTGCCACGGGAGGTTAGAGCCGATTGCCGGGGGTTGACAGCGGTGCACTGCAGGGCCCAAATCAATATCAGCGGCTCTCTTAACTGGGGGTAGCGCTACACATAATTTTAACAACATATTTAAAAATTGGAGCTTACTTTTAATATATTATTTAATGGAAACTCCAACAAGAAAAAACATCCTACTTAGTTTTCAAAATTTAAGACTGGACTGGGGAGCTTTGTTTGCCCTAATTAATCCTGTTAGTACAGTACTGGCATATCTCATCAATAGTAAACTAGATCTGAGCATGGTAGGAGTAATGCTGCAACTCTCTTGATGTGTCGCACATGTCCTGCATTTTGTCCTGCACTATTGGCTTGTGTTGTGTGCCCCCTAGTGTCTATGTGCTCTATGCCATGCAACATTTTTCATTTTCATAATTCACACTCCAATGCAATGGACTCAGTCCTCTTGATAGCCCATCAGTCACTGGTATATAGGCATGGGAACAATTTTACGTTAATGGCACCCAAGTGCTGCAGCAGTGATGCATTAGTAGTATAGTTATTTCCAATTACAACCAAAATAGAAAAAAATCATCAGTAAATATGGACCAGCTTGGGACTTTGGTTATAGCTCCCAGCTGTCACTGATTTTTTGGGACTGTCCTTTTTTTTCAACCAAATCTCTTTGTGTCTCTTTCCTTTTTGGTTGTCCCTCTTTCTGATGTGATATATAGACCTCTATGATAATATACCATTTCACTAATATATAATGATTATTATTATTATACAGGATTTATATAGCGCCAACAGTTTACACAGAGCTTTACAATGTAGAGGGAGAGCAGTACAATTACAATACCATTTAATACAGAAAGAATAGGAGTGAATACATTGTTTTGTGGTTTTGTTAATCAGGAAGGGACGAATTCTGGAAATGTTGCAGAGGTTAAGGCTGCAAGATGTACCCAGTAATTGGATGTGGGAGCTGTAGGAGAGGTCAGAGTCTAGAACAGTGTTTCTCAACTCCAGTCCTCAAGGTGCCCCAACAGGTCATGTTTTCAGACTTTCCATTATTTTGCACAGGTGATTTGATCAGTTTCACTGCCTTAGTAATTACTACAGCCGTTTCATCTGGGGGAAATCCTGAAAACATGAACTGTTGGGGTGCCTTGAGAACTGGAGTTGAGAAACACTGGTCTAGAATTACACCCAGCACCTTGGCGTGTGTGGAGGAACCAATGGTTGTGCCGGACGTGTGTCGCAGGAGCTCCTGCCTTCTGCCTTCCAAGGCACATCCAGCGTTTCTTCCCCCATACAGGGGGCTGCCTAACAGGCTACGGCCCCCGGGACACGGCCCTATCCCTCCACAGCTGCTCCCAGAGCGGAGCACAGCCGCCATCGGAAACCATCACCGCCGCCATCCCGGCCGCCATTTGCCAGTGACCGGCAACTGCCGGCAGGACAGTCCGTAGCTGAGGCATAGTTCCGGCCTCCTCCACCTCAGCATCGGCCCCCCTCACCCTCATCCTTTGCGGGCACGCCTGTCTCCCCCGCATCGGAGATCCCCCAGTCGGCAGCAGACCCGTAGCCGCAACTACCACCGCCTGTCCTTGTTAGGACAGCGCGTGGCTCCAGCATAACTTCCAGCTGCTGCGGCCATCTTGGTACACCCGCCCGGCCTCAGCACTCTCCTGACCCAGCCTAGGCACCAGGGGCCAACTTGGTACACCTGGGCCTATATCTACTAGGACCCTAACAGTTACAACAGAAGTACAAGCAGCAAATATACCTGCTAATACAATCATTGTCATCTTGTCCTCATTCTCAGCACCATCTTCATCCTCCTTATCTTCATCCTTATCATCATCAGCAGCACCCTCATCAGCCGCACCCCCATCATCATCTGCACCCTCTTTTTCTTATCATCCTCATCATCCTTATCCGCATCCTCAGCTGCATCTACATCGTCATCATCCTCATCCTCTTCTCAGCATCATCACCAGTTGTCCTGGCAAACCTGACAACTAGGTAAGTATACCGGGCTCCTCCATTAGCTAGCTGATCCAGGGCAACCCGATCGCCTCTAGAGGGATCAGGAAGGAATTTTTTTCCCCCACTGTAGAACTATTGGCCTGTGCTTGGCTGGGGTTTTTTGCCTACCTCTGGATCAACGGGGGGGTTAGATAGTTGGGATCATCGCTGTCTTCACCAGGACCATCATCCGCATCACCATCATCATTCATCTTTATCCTATCATCATCATCATCATCATCATCATCCTCTTCTCAGGACCATCATTAGTCGTCTATCAAATCTGATAACCAGGTAAGTATATCAGACTCCTTCCATTAGCGGGAAGGCTCAGGGCAGCTTCAACCGCCTCCAGGGATCAGGAAGGAATCATCATCATTAAGATCATTATCATCATTGGATCATTATCATCAGTTGGATCATCAGTATCATTGGATCATCATCACCACCATCGAATCATTGGATCCTCACTATCGGATCATCATCATTATTGGATCATCATCCTGGTCAACATCAAACACCAATTTCAAGCTTTAGTACACCTCAGCAGCTTCTCATCGCATCGCTCATCATCATCATTATCATCAACATCAACGCCATCAGGATCATCATCATTATCTACATCAACATCATCTCAGCTGACAGCATTCGAAGCCTAAAGAACTTCACCACTACACTACCGACACCCATCCAAAAAAACTACAAAAAAAAAAACGAATCCTAAGAATTAGTCAACTATCAACAGGAAAAAACATAAGAGCACCACGGCAACTACAACATCTATCAAGTGCCCTAATCAACACCAGATCGGCAGTCAAACACAGACAGGAAATCCATGATTTCATCACTCAACACAACATAGACTGCCTCTTCATCACGGAAAGCTGGCTAACACCCGACTGCAATACCATCCTAGCAGAACTAGTGCCGGAGAACTACCGCATCCTAACTGAGCATAGAACAGGACAAAGAGGAGGAGGCCTAGCAGTAATTTACAAGGACCACCTTACGTTCATCAAACCAACTCTACAGAACACATTGCCTTTCATGGAAACGCTTACTTTGCAACTTCAAACGACACCCCAGGATACCATCCACATACTGCTCTGCTACAGACCACCGGGACCAAAGACACAACTCCTCACACATTTCAATTAATTTTTCTCGACATACACCATGAAAACCAAAAACCTCCTGCTACTCTGAGACTTCAACCTCTGGGCCAACGCCCCCGAAGACCCTATTGCCACTGCCTGCATCGACCAACTAGAAAAACTAGGCTTGCAACAACTGATAAATACTCCTACACATGTATCAGGTCACACTCTTGACCTAATCTTCAAACAAAATATGGACATCAACACACTGGACAACCAGCCTCTACCATGGACAGACCACCATGCCATCAAATTTACTATAACGACCAACACCAGCCTCCAAAAACCAATACAATCAGCAACAACACACTGGACAAGATCACAGAAGAAACTATACTCTGAACTTTTCAAAACCACACTACGGAACAATATGGAAATGCTAAACCAAAACCACTCAACAGAAGACACACTCAACTCCCTGAACAAAGCTTTGCTACAGACAGCAGATACGGTAGCTCCAAGACGCAGAGCACTCATCCGCAAAAACAACGCGGGCTGGTTCAATGACGCTCTCACTTTACTGAAACAAGAACGCAGAAGAGCAGAAGGAGCATGGAGAAGAAATTCAACAAAGGAGAACTACACAATCTACAAAGCACTCACCAGGAAATATCATAAAGCAATCTTCAAGGCAAAAAAAGACCATTTCGCTAACACCATCTCAAAAGCCCTAAACCGCCCCCACGAACTCTTTAAACTAGTGGCCCAGCCCATGAATCCCACCTGTTTGGAGTCTTCAGCAAACAAGACACAGGAATTCTGCAATGAACTGTCCAATTATTTTTTTTAACAAAATTGATAACATTAGGAAAAGAATTCAGCAGGAAAAATCAAACAACCCCACACGGCCAAAGGAAGAAAAGAACCAGATAAATAATCTGCAACCAAAGAAATTTACTCTGGTTCCAATTACAATCGACACTACTAAAAACATCATCAGAAGCCTCCGAGATAGCACTTCACCGAACGACATCATTCCGGCAAAACTGCTGAAAGAATGTACCGACATCTTGGCACCCCTCATAACACACTTCATCAACCAATCGTTCAAAGAAGGTATTGTGCCGACTTCCCTTAAACAAGGAATAATCAAACCCCTCCTAAAAAAAAACAACCTTGACCCGAATGACCCAAATTTTAGAAGACCGGTAACAAGCCTGAATACCATCTCCAAGATCATCGAGAAAGTTGTAACACAACAGCTACAACTTCATTTGGATACCCACAAACTCCTGGATCCACTTCAATCGTGGTTCGCACAGGCCATGGGACGGAAACGGCACTTCACAAAATATGGGACGATGCACTAGAAGCAGCAGATGACGGAGAATCGTGTCTCCTGGTGCTGCTGGACCTCAGTGCAGCCTTTGATACAGTCGATCACAAAATTCTACTTACACGCCTCACAGAAGTAGCAGGAGTCGCAGACGAGGACCTACCATGGTTCACATCCTTTTTGGAAAACCGATCCCAGACAGTGAAACCGGGAGCCTTTACCTCGGCACCACGCATAAATACATGCGGAGTCCCTCAAGGATCACCCCTGTCACCGGTACTCTTCAACATATACCTTCGGCCACTCCCCAAAATCATCAGTGAACAGTACCTACGCTATCACTCCTATGCAGATGACACCCAACTTTACTTTTGCATCAACAACAAAAAAGATCAATATTACGGACTGGAAAAATGCCTTACATTGATCAACAATTGGATGACAGAGAGCTCCCTCAAGCTTAATGGATCCAAAACAGAACTGCTCATTTTCCACGCTAACTGAAAGGAAAACACCAGGACCACATGGACGCCCCCCACCATCCTTGGACAAAACATAACCCCAAGCACCAAAGTTAAAAGCTTGGGAGTCATCTTTAACTCAGACATGACTATGGACGCACAAATAGGATCAGTAGTCAGAGGATCTCACCACCTTCTCCGCCTGCTACGAAGACTTATCCCCTTCATCCCGGAAAAAGACAGAGCAGTAGTAGTCGGAACCTTCATCAATTCCCGGCTTGACTACGCTAACTCCCTTTACCTAGGACTACCCAAATACCAGATTGCATGTCTACAAGTCATCCAAAACACAGCGGCCAGACTGGTAACAGGGAAAAAACCCTGGGAATCAATCACACCGTCCCTGAGAAGCATCCACTGGCTATCCGTAAAGGATCGGGTCACATTCAAGACCCTTTGCCTCACCCACAAATGTGCACAAGGAAAGACACCTCAATATCTATGCGAGAAAATAAAGCACTACACCACTACTCGCGACCTTCGATCAACCAACCAAAACCTCCTCCATATCCCCAAGACATGCTACAAAGCCAAGGGAGAATGAAGGTTTGCTGTCCAAGGACCAAGGCTATGGAATGCGCTACCCACGAACATCCGCATGGAAGAAAACCATCGGGCCTTCCGGAAAAAACTAAAGACCCATCTCTTCTAAGGATCTCAACGACACTGGATGCCAAGCGCCTTGAGGCAATTTAGTTCGCAATTGCAGCGCTATACAAGTTCTCACTCACTCACTCACTCATTGATCTCAAAGCTAAAGTCATGGGGAGGGGAAGTGGTGTGACATCCACACTGATATGTCGCTTAGTAAGTTTGTGATGCTCGAGGAGATTGAAGGGGTGAGTTAAGGAGTCGAGAGATAGATTTGAGTGTTGTCAGCAACAAGGTGGTTTTGGAAGCCATGGGAGGTTATCAATTGGCCCAGAGACGAGGTATAGAGAGAGAATAGGAGGGGCCAAGGATGGAGCCTTGGGGTACCCCAACAGAAAGAAGAAGAGGAGAGGAGGGGATGGTGTTGTATGTGACACTGAAAGTGTACTGAGAAAGTGCTCCAAACTGACTTTAGTTCAACCTCTGCTACAAGCTTGGTCAGAGATCATATCCCCAGTGCTAGATGAGTCGCATAAAGTCAGATCTGCTGCTAGGAATCAAGAATCTATTCTTCTGTTACCCTTAGCAACCACAGCTGCTACTGAGTGTTCATTACCTCCTGTAGATCAGTACCCAGCCACCAGTAAGCACACTTTCTCTGTATGCAATCCATTGAAAGCTCCCTCTGCAATGCCGTTACCCATAGCAACATCTCAGGCCTCTTCCTGTATTTCTGCTACTCTTCCGTCTATTCTTCCCACTACTGTTACTACCTCTCCATCAGCACTCTGGTCAGCACAAGGCAACTTTGTGCACGACTCCAGTATCTAAGCCAAAGAAAAAGAAACAAAACTTTTCTCCTGCTCTTTTAACTCTGCCACTATCCATGTTTCCTGCTGATCCTGTGCCCATCGATCCAGTGCCTGCTGCCCAGTCTGCAGAACTGGTGCCGGCTACCCATCCTGATGTAATGCTGACTGCTGCCGATGCGATCCAGTTCTCCTCCATGCTGATGACTGCTGCCGATGCGATCCAGTCCTCCTCCATGCAGACGACTGCTGCTGATTCGATCCAGTCCTCCTCCATGCAGACGACTGCTGCTGATGCGATCCAGTCCTCCTCCATGCTTATGATTGCTGCTGATGTGATCCTCTCCTCCTCCATGCAGATGATTGTTGCATCCCTAAAGTAATGTATATATAAATCCCAGATCGCTGAGGTGCATGGGATTTTAAGGGTGCTTAGACATATTAGTTACAAGTAACAAACAAAAAAGAATTTATAAAAAAATATATACATTTTATTCATGTATATACATGGTATTAAAAACGTCTGGAGAAAGATACAACGCAGTGCACTTCATCCGTGTAAAGTCACAAACTTGCCATCCTACATGTTTCGCCTAGAAATAGGCTTCTTCAGGGACGTTTGAGGACTTTAATTATCTAAGATAAATATAAACATTTTATGAGTACATGGCAGTGATTTTCTACACATTTCTGTATACATGAAAAAAAAAAGAAGAAGTATCAGATGTGCTCTTGGATCCTATAGGTAAGGTGACCATGGGCACTTAGATATGGTAAAAGGGGCGTCAGAGTCTACAGGGGTTCATATACGATGTGCACCGTGCATGGATACCAGAAAGGTCCAAATGAGGATTTAAAGACTTGATCCTTCTGATATTCTAAAAGGATATGTGTTTAAATTAGTCATGCATGACCGGTAACTGAGTACTCTAACTGAGCAAGAAATTTGGTATACTAAGTATACTTACATCATAAATTTCACATGAATTTATATCTGGAAGCCCTACAGGCACCGAGCAGCAGACAGGAGGCCCATATAGGGCTTAATTATAGTAATATGATCTGTTGAAAAGAGATGCAAAATGAAGTGTGAGTGAGTGATGGTAAAATGAAAATTAAATTGGAGTTGAGTATTGAATGAGATAAAGTGAGTGCTGGTGCTAAAAAAAGGAAGAGATAAAGATCATATAAAGATGTGAGTAAATACCTGTGGGTAATCGTATGGTGTTTCTGTGTTCTTAACCAGAATGTACTGGGGTGACTGTGATGTAATGCCGAACTCATCCGGTCTATGAGAGTGAATAGTGAAAGGTAATGATAAGCTGTGGATCCACATAGGAAAGAAACATCCATTCTAATACATATAGTAATCGCAAAAATGCGATACAGTACCTGTTTGCTGCTGTGCGAGTGCTAGGCTCCCAGAAAGACCCCATGGTGGCCATCTTGGCCACGTGGGTCCTTATATATCCCCAATGTGCGTCATGGTAAAAGCGCTGCATGTGAATTCAATGCGGCGCGACGCACCTGCGGGTGCTTGTTGGTGATGTGCTGTGTGATGGGAGATCACACAGTGTGGGTGGAATGTTGTGCGCAGGCGCTGTCTGCTGGGATGGTCATGACGCGTGTCCCGCGTCATCACAGCGGCGTCGGAATACACTTCAATGGACGTGCATGGAGACGGCATTAGATGGAACGTCGGGGGCGTACCCATGCACGAGGTGGTCTGTGCAGGAAAATTCCAAACACCGCCTTGAGGCTGTCACTAAAGTGCGGACAGGCATAACATCCATGTTTCCACATGGATTCAGTAATGGTAAACCATACTGATGCTTGCCCCTGGGCAACCATCATAGAGACCCAATGAGGGCTGTGATGCATCTTACATGAATGGGAATTATGTGATGAAGATGATATGCTAAAAAAGTGTGAACAATAAAAATGTCCATGGTTGCCACCTAGGACAATTAAATACCATTGTGGGTAATTGAAGGGTGAAGATGCAAATATAGCAACCAAAGAGGTTGCTATGAAATGGTGTCATATATCTGCATTCAGCGACAGGCCACTGGGTCCCGCATATGCAATGCATGATAATGATGGGAACAAGCAATAATGAGAAAATAATGATTGTACATACCGCACAGTTGTGGGGTCATGTATATGGAGATCCCAAAGGTTGCAATGTATGACATGAAATAGAAACCATGTTGAATAAAACAATATTGAACATACACAGAGTTACATTCGTTATTATGTCTTGAATACGTTGCACATAATCAAGAGTCCTAAAAAAGACTGATTACATCTTCTGTAACGCACAGCATATTCAAATAAGAGCATATTGAAGGGGCTGCGATGCCATGGCGGTCATCGCTGGTCCCATCAAAAAAGGACATTGAGGAAAGGGGGGGGGGGGGGGACTCACTCGACCCTCTCAAATCCACATTCTAAGAAACCGGCACATGTGTCGTGTGGATCTGGAGGCAGAGCGTGATTGGTACCGTGGAAAGGAGGGGCAGGATGGAAAGGGTCCATGCATCATCAAGGCATACATGTCGTTTAGACGAGGCACTGATATAGACGATGACTGTTGGTTACAGACAAGGTTTATAACTGATCTCTTCGTTTAGACCAGGGTACTTGGTTGCCTGGAGGCGGTAAATCCATTTTGCTTCAATTTGAAGCAAACGTCGATCCGCATTGCCTCCTCTCTCATTTAATAAAATGTGCTCAAGAGCAAAAAAGCCAATCATGTCAAGACTGTGGCTATGGAAGAGACCCATATGTCTGCAGAAAAAATTCCTTTTTGTTTTCCCTACATAAAATGTGCCACAGCAACACCTTATGAGGTAAATAATTCCAATTGTTTGACAGGTAACTCTACATTTAGGTGCCAAGGTGTAGCCATTGGGTAAATTGATGTTGGGGCCTGCAATTATAAAACAACAGTAATTGCATTTGCCACATGCATACGTACCAGTTTTGTTTGACCTAGAGGTGGTTTTGGTTGTTTAATGGCTTGAAACTGTTGTGTCTTTAATGGACCGTGAACGTTTATAGTGGATTTTAGGTTTTTGGATAGAGGTAAACTGCTATACTGACACTGTCCACTGCCTTACTGACACCGTCCACTGCCTTACTGACACCGTCCACTGCTCTACTGCTACCATCCACTGCCCTACTGAAACCGTCCTCTGCTCTACTGCCACCATCCACTGCCCTACTGACACCGTCCACTGCTCTAATGCCACCATCCACTGCCCCACTGACACCATCCTCTGCTCTACTGCCACCATCCACTGTTCTACCGACACCGTCCTCTGCTCTACTGCCACCATCCACTGCCCTACTGACACCGTCCTCTGCTCTACTGCCACCATCCACTGCCCTACTGACACCGTCCTCTGCTCTACAGCCACCATCCACTGCCCTACTGACACTGTCCACTGCTCTACTGATACCGTCCGCTGCTCTACTGGCTAACAGTGTCCACTTTTAAGTTAGGCTAGTTTCATATTTTAACTGACATTTCTTTTATTAATGAAATCATATTTTATGGTTACACAAATGCTTTTGTTTTATTTAACCATGCCCCTTTAAGTCCAACCCCCCCCCCCCCCCCCACTGTTAATACAATTTGGCCACAGCCACTGTTTACCATAGCACACCTCATTACTACTTTCTTTGGGTAACCCAAAAGGTGTCCCAGGTATTTTACAATCCTATAGTGTTTACTACACAAAAATTGCCGTGCGTCGCGAAAGTGTTCGGGTTTGGCTTAAAAGGTGGCAACCCTAGTGAAGGTTAAGACAGCATATTTATAAGGAGTTGTGGAACTGGGACATGACAGCCCAGCCCTTGACTTTTACTGAGAATATTGAAATTTGCACATCAGGGCTCCCCAAGTAATGAGAGTCCTAGGAAAATAAGGAAAGGTATGTGCTAAAACCTGAGGGTGCTTGCACTTTAACAGCACTGTCATTTCACTTTGTTTATTGGCTGGAAGGGTTACTTTACCAGTCTTACCAGTTTCATTGTTTATTTGAAGTCAGACAGTGTTCTTGCAGATCTGTTTACTATATGTTGTATTTATTCAGAGTTTTCGGCCAAATACTGTATTAGTTACCATCACCCCATGTTACCAGCATGACATAGGGAAACCTTTATCGAAAAATACAGAGTTAGCCATTGCATTTTAAAATTGAGAGTTGTGTAATGTAAAAAATTGCGCAACCCAAAAACATAAAGTGAAAAAACAACAACAATAATTGCTTCCTTGAATAGCTTCCAAAGAGGCAATGATATGTGCTCAAAAAAAGGGGTATAAATATCTAATATGTATAAATTTCAAACACATATGATCAAAGATGTTATAAAAACCAAAAAAGTGTATAACACATAAGTGTCCATGAAAGAGTGAAAATGACACATAACAAATGTCCAAACGAGACTGGAAGCGAAGGTGCCAATTCTCCTCACTTTCTTCTTTCAAAGCAGGTAATGATGACTCATAATCAGGTAATAAAGATGTCTGCTTACCAAATCAGGTGGATCCTCATTACAGGGATCAAAGGGGCTTAATAAACACGTACTCCGGACATCTGATGTAGGAAGTCAGATACTCCTCTAGATCCTATGCTCCGCTGCTGCACCGTGTTCACAAAGATCCTCTCAATATAGAAAACCAAAGGCACCGCTTATGATCCGTAATATAACATGTTGGGGATAAGAACAAAAAACTTCATGGTGCAGAAAGGTTTAAAAAGGGAAATCCCCTTTATTGGGTAAAAAACACTGACATCCACAGATAGAAAAAATATATTGAATAGAGAGAGCGCACTGAATGCCAGCAATCTCCGACAACGATTTAAAAAGCAGTCAGCTGTAGCTCACGCCAATCAGCTGGTGCGTGATGACATCGAATTCCTTAGCTCCACCCGACGCTGCGTTTCTCCTTACAAGGCGTCCACTGGAAAAGGAGACTTATCCCCAACATGTTATATTACGGATCATAGGCGTTCACTCTTTCATGGACACTTATGTGTTATACACTTTTTTGGTTTTTATACCATCTTTGATCATATGTGTTTGAAATTTATACATATTAGATATTTATACCCCTTTTTTTGAGCACATATCATTGCCTCTTTGGAAGCTATTCAAGGAAGCAATTATTGTTGTTTTTTTTCACTTTATGTTTTTGGGTTGCGCAATTTTTTACATTACACATATTTGCAGTTTATTATTCTGAACTTTTATTATTGCAGCACCACCATTCATTTTTGGATTTCAATATCCTCCTTTTATGTGTATCTTCACGTTGCACGTTTTTTATATTTGATTTGGTTGAATATTAGCATTTTTGCTAATTTTTTTCTGCCGAATAGGGATAGCGCGGATTGTCCTTCTTATATACAAAATTGAGAGTTGCCAGACTCTTATGCTGATCCAGTGGCTTCAAAACAATCTGTGCCAGAGAAAATACTATATGCAGATCAGGAGTTTGTATTTTATTGTGACTTTCTAACCTGCATGCTTTTTCCATGGCAGAAAATATTGACTCAAAGACAGCAGGGCCTAGATGGATATTAGATACCTGATGTAATATTAGTACATTAAATGATAGGTGGGGTGTACTATTTCCGTTCATGACAGCCACAGAAGAAAACCTCATCAGAACAGATGGGTCAATTTTAGACTTTAGCATAACTTTCAATGTCCCTTATGTGGAGGGACTGCCCCATTTTGAAACTAAATCCTTCTGTCCAGGGGCGTAACTAGAAATCACAGGGCCCCATAGCAAAATGTTGTATGGGCCCCCCCCTGCAAACATCCCCCCCCCCCACAAAAAAAAAGAACTAATGCCATTGAACAACAGATTACCACACCCATGTGGCACAGTACCCAGGCAACAGCTATATTAATTTCGAACTACAAAGTATGCAGTATACTGTATGCAGTCCCTGAAGGACACAAATTGCTGACCTCCATGCCTTTTAACCAATTTTTGTTCTGAGTAAACTTATGTGTAAATACAAGACAAATAGGGGAGAAATAAGACAGCAATGATAAACAGTGGCCCTAATGGTAGTTTGATGAAGTTTATTCTTATGCCGCGTACACACGACCCTTTTCCATGACGTGAAAAATGCTATTTTTTTAATTGGTCATTAAAAACGATCGTGTGTAGGCTCCAGAGCATTTTTAACGACGTGAAAAATGGCCTAAAAAAAAAAAAAACCTGCTCTATTTTTTCACGTCGTTTTTCACGTCGTTCTTTTTAACGTTGTGAAAAACAGTAGTGTGTATGCTTTTACGAGGGGAAAAAAATGCGCATGCTTAGAATCAAGTATGAGACGGGAGCGCTCCTTCTGGTAAAACTAACGTTCGTAATGGAGATAGCACATTCGTTACGCTGTAAAGGACTAAAGAGCATGAGGCTGAAAAGCGCGAATCGGCTCTCACCAAACTTTACTAATACGAGGATCAGCAAAAGCAGCCCAAAGGGTGGTGCCATCCGAATAGAACTTCCCCTTTATAATGCCGTCGTACGTCACCGCGCTTTGCTCAAGCATTTTTTTTCATGATAGTGTGTAGGCAAGGCAGGCTTGAGAGGAAACATGAAAAATCGAGAAAAACTTTGTTTTTTTCAATGACATTAAAAACGGCCGTGTGTACGCGGCATTAAGGTCTGCACCCTTGAACCTGGCATTGCTCCCCATTCTCTTTGTGCCGAAATTATCCTAATGAAAAAATATAGTGTAGCGCCCTGCTCCCAATGAGTGGGCGCTATGTGTTTAAAATTATAGTTGTCTGAGCAATAGTTTGGCTCAGAAGAATTGTGTCCAAATTATACTTCTGGTTCAGTTCAGCTGGTTGCATGATTTTCCCCCTGACGGTGGGTGTCGCTGTCACCACTGGTCAGGGCTGGATAGGCAACAGGCTGGATGCATTGGGTATCTCTTTCCCAGAAGCAGCCCAGGTGGCGTGGTCAACCCGCTGTGCATTCTGGGAGAGGGTACTTAAGGGACAGACACCATTTTGGGTGGTTCGTTCGTGGGTGGTGGGCGCCACCCGTATCCCAACCTGAGGGCCCTCCTGGCCTCAGGGATGTGCTGGCAGTTTCCGCCTCGGGCCATGTTGGCCTGAAGCTCCGTTACTGAGATGTAGGCCCAGGAGTCGCTGTGGCCTACTGATCCAGGGATGATCCTGTGTCACCTTGCCTGTGGGAAGGGACCGAGCAATTGAGGACTCAATAGGAGGATGTATCCGGATCAAAATCTACCTCACAGTGCTGCCGGAACGGCTGAAAGATCCTGGCACCGAGAGCTGTGTTCTTTTTCACCAGAAGGTAACCCAGTGAGTGATTGCACAAGTCTGTGGCAGAGACTATAGAGCAAATTCTACTTTCACAAGTCTCTGGCAGAGACTATCTGTGATCGAGCTATGCACCGGTTGCTAGGCCAGTGAGATTGGGCCTATCCGGTGGTTGCTGAGTTCAGCGTGGAGACAGTTGTTCCTCTGGACCTAAGAAAATACCTGTGATCTGCAAATAAGGGTCCTCCCCATTCCTTTATCCCCCTCTGTTGGAAACTTTAATGAATAAAACCCTTTGAAAGAGACTTTGTGTTGGTGCGAACTTTCTTCTGGACAACTCTTCAAGGAGAACCCCTGAGACGAGCGTATGGAACAGTAAGGTAACGGCAGGCCCAAAATTAAACCAGCAGCTCCTACGGGGGTATCGATACAATAGAAAATATTTTATTCACAGAAATAGCAAAACAGTGCAAAACAGATGACCGTCTCCCACTCCCTTCCTACCTCCTGTGCAGACTCCAGAGCCTTCTCATGTGCCAAAAACGATGTACCTTCACAGGCGCGCTCGAGCGTTCTGCCCTGCCCACTCTGCTCCTGCCCACTCTGCTCTCTGCTCCTGCTGTATGTGGCTGCGTGTGTCGGGACACGGCTGGACTCGCGGGGCCCGGGAGGCTTAACAGTAAACTTACATTCCTAATCCTCACCGCAGGGGCGGATCCAGTGTCTAGTCTCGGGAGGGACACTGCCAGAAAATATGTTTTTTTGGGGGCAATTTATCAGGGCAATGGCTGATGTTGGCACTTCAATCATCACGGCACCATGGTTGTTATGGTGTCAGGATGATTGTAGCGCATTATTTCTATTATTACATTGTTATAAAAAAAATGAAATAGTTCAACTCACCATAATGCAGAATCAGTGGGAGCCCTGAGTGTGTCACTTGCCACGTCATCTGCCACAAGTTGCAAATTGTCCACTTGCCACGTCGCCTGTCACCAGATGCAGATTGTCACTTGTCACACGTTGCGCAATGTCACTTGCCACGTCACCTGCCACACGTTGCGGATTGTCCACATGCCACGTCGTCTATCACCAGATGCAGATTGTCACTTACCAAGTCCCCTGCAACACGTTGTGGATTGTCACTTGCCAAGTCACCTGCCACATGTTGTGGATTGTCACTTGCCAAGTCACCTGCCACACATTACAAATTGTCACTTGCCACATGTTACGGATTGTCACATGCCACACGTTACGGAT
Organism: Rana muscosa; assembly: GCA_029206835.1. Lineage (NCBI taxonomy): Eukaryota > Metazoa > Chordata > Amphibia > Anura > Ranidae > Rana > Rana muscosa. Next base: position 649,102,605 of record CM055122.1, read on the forward strand.
TGTCACATGCCACGTCACCTGCCACACATTATGGATTGTCACTTGCCACATCACCTGCCACACATTACGGATTGTCACTTGCCACGTCACCCGCCACACATTACGGATTGTCGCTTGCCACGTCACCTGCCACACATTACGGATTGCCACTTGCCACGTCACCTGCCACACGTTACGGATTGTCACTTGCTGTGTCACTTTCCTGCTGTGTCCCAGAGTCAGGCAGCAGATTATCAGTCAGGAAGCAGAGAGATAATGTCATCTCTCTGCTTCCCGCGGCTGCCTGCACAGTGAGGGGGGAACTGCACTGCAGGGATGCAGGGCGGGCGCCGGGCAGTCAGAGATGAAGTCATCTCTCTGCTCCCCCACCCGCCAGCTCTCTGCTTGGCCAGCCCGCTCACCCACGAGCCACCCAGCTGTCTCACCAACTGAGCTGCCTGCCCGCGCTCTCACCCGCGGAGCCGCATGATCTTATCCGTGGATCCGCAGAGCTGCCTGTCCTTACCGGGCCCCACTCAACTACGGGCCCCATAGCGACCGCGTGGTTCGCTATGGCGGTAGTTCCGCCACTGCTTCTGTCCCTCTTTACTCTTCAGTTGTCCCTCTTTCTGTTTTAACCACTTGCTGATCACATAACACCGTTATACGACGGCAAGGTGGCTCTCCTCTGCTGAATCACGTACCTAGTCCCTTGGATGCACCGCATCACCGATCATGGTAAAGATCCTATGACGTCCACTCAGAACGGTAAAGCCACTGCCCGACAATCAATCTGCTATAGGCTGGGTGGTGGCTATACCGTTCGGAGTGGACGTCATATGACATCCTTCAGAATGGGCCAGTCGTGCGCACCCCCCGGTGGCACATGGTGCGATGTGTCCCTCGGACACATCGCATCACCGATCATGGTAAAGAGCCTATGATGTAGGCTCTTTACCATGTTATCAGCTGTGTCCAATCATAGCTGATAGCTGACAGCGGATGAGGAGAGGAGAGCCAATAAACGGCTTTCCTGAGTGGGGACATCTGAACTGATCATCAGTGCCATGCTGATCAGTGCAGCCCCATCAGTGGTGCCCACCAGTGATGCTAATCAGTGCCCATCACTGATGCCAATCAGTGCTGTCTTACAGTGCCCATCAGTGATGCCTGTCATTGCCCATCAGTGCCGCCTATCATTGCCCATCAGTGCCGCCTATCATTGCTTATCAGTGCCGCCTATCAGTGCCCATCAGTGCTGCCTATTAGTGCTGCATATCAGTGCTGCTTATCAGTGCTCACCGGTGCTGTATATTAGTGCCTCCACTTCAGTGCCACCTCATCAGTGCCCATCAGTTCCACCTCATCAGTGCAGCCTATCAGTGTCCATCAGTGCAGCCTATCAGTGCACATCAGTGAAGGAGAAAAATTACTTATTGACAAAATTGTATAACAGAAATTACGAAAAACTTATTTCCTTGTTCATACATCACGGGACACAGAGCCTTAGATAATTATTTGGTGGGTTAGATAGTCACCACAGGTGATTTGACACTGGCAACCCTAATTACAAGGCGAGTTCCTCCCCTATATAACCCCTCCCATATGGAGAGCACCTCAGTTTTTTCTCCAGTGTCTAAGGTGGTTGGTCACGTTGAACATGTGCTAAGAAGAAAGCTCTGTTGATGGTTTCTGCGGAGGCCTAGGAGCTATACAACCGGATCCATACCTCGGGCCAATACTAAATGCCTAAGATGGATGTTACCCGGGCCTCGTGTAAAGAAGCAATGAGGTTTGCCTGTAATGTTTCTCTTTGGAGGTCTGTGCTCTGGGATCCAGGCTTTGGTGTACTAATACAACAGTGGCACGAAAAGTTCTGGCAGAGTCTTCTACAGGTCCAGGTAAGAGGATCCTGTAAGAAGGAACCCATAAACCTGAAGGTTGGCACAACACTACCCGCCGTGATGGGTGAAGGCTGGATCTGCTGTTTTCAGCAGCTTTCCTGCGGCGGGGATAAGGTAAGCGAAGATCATTTTTTAAATGTTATCTTCTGTGAGTAGCCATGTCTTACCTGGTTTCCACCACCAGAGGGAGTAAGTTACATACCTGGTGTACTCTTACATGCCATCCAGGGACACGCTCAGTGAAGTCGGTCTGTTTAAAACACCACTCACCTCCTCCGCTGCAGGCTCTGCCCCAATACACATAAGAGGGGTCCCAGGAAGCCCCCAATAGTCTTCTCTTCTTCCCCTTCACCCCTGGCCGCCGCCATGACGGTCGGCGCACGCGCGCGCCGGTAGCGCGCTTTTGGCTGTCTCAGATGGCAGGGAGAAAGAGGGCGGAGGCGTGGTTGCTCGTACCTGTGCACGGCTCTCCAAATGTGCAGGCACCAAGAGGCTTGTTTTAAAAGCCCAGCACACCAGAGCCTTCTGTAAGCGGCGTGGATACAGAGCTGTGGGCTGTAAGCATCCCAGTGGACCAGACCAGGCAAACCTAAGACACCTACTCGGCATCAGGTTGTGCAGTGAGCTAATATATGTGTATTGTAAGACTATTAGCACAACAGTGATTGCACTTGTACTAGTACCTCTGCTTTGCAGCTTAAGGACTATGTCTCCCAGTAAGAGGGGGTCAGGGGCAGGTAAAAGAGGCACTAAGGGATCCCCGCCTAGGGCTAGGGGTTCTGGACATGCCTGCAAATTACCATCCCCCCTGACAGACTGGTAGCAGCCTCACAGGATGAACATGTACCCTTGTCAGGCTTTGCAGCCTCTCCTAATGTTGCAGCTCCTGTATATGTCACTGAGGACGCTTTGGATGGCTTAGAAGGAAGGATTGCTACATTATTTGCAACCTCCTTAAAAAGTGGCAGAAAGTGGGGTAGGTCCCCTTCATCTGCTCTGGCTCTCTCATCAGATGAGCATTCTGAGGGTGAAAAATCCCTATCTGGGGATGAGGATCAGGTGCAGTCTGAGGACTCAGAGGATGAGGAGTAGATCCCTTCTACCTCTCAGGCGCTTAAGATGCAGGTGCAATATTATGCAGAGATGGTGAGTACCACATACAAATTGCCCCCTGCTGAGGCTGCCATGTCTTCTGTTTCCTCCTTGGGGTCTCAGAAATCCCCACAGGCTACGTATACCTTCCCAATTCATCCTTTGCTGGAGAAATTGATGTATGATGACTGGGCTCACCCAGATAAACTGTTTTCTCCTCCCAAGAAGTTCTCCCTCCTTTACCCTATCAGGGAAGGTTTCACCAAGAAGTGGGGGGTGCCAGCTATAGACGCGGCTATTTCTTGTGTAAACAAAAACCTGACCTGTCCTGTAGACAATGCTCAGGGCTTCAAAGATCCAACTGATAAAAAACTGAAATCTTTGCTTAAAGCCTCCTCCTCTATGGCTGGTGCTGTGGTACAACCTGCAGTTTCAGCAATTGGCATGTGCCAGTTCCTCAAGGAACAAATGAAACAGGTGGCTAACCTCCTCCCTGCAGAGGAAATTGAGGTTTATGAGGACCTTCCTAAGGTGCTATGTTTTGCGGTTGATGCGATTATTGACTCTGTTCAGCAAGCATCCCGCCTTAATCTCCTGCTGGTACACATGCACAGGTCCCTTTGGCTAAAGCATTGGGAAGCTGAGGTTTCTTGCAAAAGATACTTGGCGGAATTCCCATTTTATGGGGAATGCCTATTTGGGGATGATTTGGACAAATATATCCAAAAAATTACGGGAGGCAAGTCTACACTGTTACCGGTTAAAAAGAAGAGTAAACGTCCCTCATTTAAACGTTCTCTTTCCCCAGCCCCTGGAACTTCGACTTCCAGGCAGTGGCGACGGCCTCCCCACTCTAATGCTAGGGGAAAAGCCCAGAGCCAAGCCCAAGGGCAGAAAAGAGCTTGGGGTTTAAGGTCTTCCAAGCAAAACCCCAAAACTTCCCTATGAAGGGGCGCCTCCGCTCGGTCGAGTGGGGGGAAGGCTGCTGCGATTTGCAAACGCCTGGCAGGAAGAGGTTCAGGACAAGTGGGTCATCTCCACGTTTTCTGAGATCAAGGATTTTCAAGAATCCAGAAAAAAGGAGGCCATTGCTCTTGGCCCTGGAACGCCTTTTGGTCCAAGGGGTAATTATAGAAGTAGCCTCAGAAGATCAGAAGATCAGGGCTCAGGGTTCTACTCAAACCTCTTCACGGTTCCAAAACCAAACAGGGATGTCAGACCTATCCTAGATCTGAAAGACCTGAATCAGTTTCTGAATATTCACTCCTTCCGCATGGAGTCTGTCCATTCAGTGGTCTCCACCCTTCAGGGAGAAGAGTTCCTGGCATCAATAGACATCAGAGATGCACATCTTCATGTGCCAATATTTCCCGCTCACCAAAAATTTCTAAGGTTTGCGGTAGATCAGCGCCACTTCCAGTTTGTGGCCCTTCCATTCGGTCTGGCTACTGCACCTCGGGTATTCACAAAGGTACTAGCCCCACCTCTGGCAAAGCTGAGGGCACGGGGAATAGCAGTAACAGCCTATCTGGACAATCTGCTGCTCATAGATCAGTCCGTAACACGCCTAGACCACAATGTGCGCAGCACAGTGGAGTATTTAGAGTACCTAGGCTGGGTCCTCAATCTGGAAAAATCCTCCTTACAGCCTCAAAGGAGGCTGGAATATTTGGGAATGATTATAGACACGTCCCAAAGCAGGGTATTCCTACCCAGGCCAAAGCCATAAAAGATTTGGTCCGAGTGATAAAAGCAAGGAAAAAATCTTCCATCCGCCTATGCATGAGGTTATTGGGAAAGATGGTAGCCTCATTTGAGGCTGTTCCTTTTGCCCAGTTTCACTCAAGGCCATTGCAGGGCAGCATTCTGTCTGCTTGGAACAAAAGAATCCAGGCCTTGGAACTTCCAATGATCCTGTCTCTACGGGTTCGCCAGAGCGTTTCTGGTGGTTGCTCCCCCAAAATCTGTTAAGGGGAAGATCCTTTATTCCGGTTACTTGGAAAATTGTAACTACAGACGCCAGCCTTTTAGGCTCGGGGCAGTTCTGGAAGAGGCATCTGCCCAGGGAAAGTGGTCCAGAGCCGAAAAGCTCCTGCCCATTAACATTCTGGAGATTCAGGCAGTTCATCTGGCCCTCAGAGTCTGGTCTTACAGACTGCAGGGTTGTCCTGTTCGGATACAGTCAGACAATGCCACAGCAGTGGCTTATATCAGTCACCAAGGAGGCACCAGGAGTCTGGATGCCCAAATAGAGGTGAATCACATTTTTTCTTGGGCAGAAAGGCATATTCTTTGCCTATCTGCAGGCTTCATTCCAGGGGTAGAAAATTGGCAAGCAGATTTTCTAAGCCGCCAGTAACTGACTCCAGGAGAATGGTCTCTACACCCCAACATATTTCAAACCATATGTCGGAAGCGGGGTACCCCAGATGTAGACCTGTTGGCTTCCAGGTTCAACACAAAACTGGACAACTTTGTGTCAAGAACAAGGGATCCATTGGCTCAAGGGTCGGAGGCCCTGACAAATCCATGGGATCGGTATTCTCTGATTTATGCGTTCCCTCCAGTTCCGCTTCTCCCACGATTCCTTCAGAGAGTCAAGAGGGAAGGAAAGCCAGTGATTTTGGTTGCCCCGGCTTGGCCCAGGAGATCCTGGTATGCAGAAATCGTAAAAATGGCAGAGAAGAAACCTTGGGTTCTCCCACTACGCTCAGATCTACTCTCACAGGGCCCAATATTCCATCCTGCCTTACAAAGTCTAAGTTTGACGGTTTGGCTGTTGAGACCCACATTCTGAGGAGATGTGGGCTCTCAGGCCCAGTCCTATCCACTCTGGTTAATGCTAGGAAGCCGGCCTCCAGGCTCATCTACTATAGAATCTGGAGGGCATATGTTTCCTGGTGTGAACCCAGGGGGTGGCATCCTAGGAAGTATGCCATTAACAGGATTCTTGCCTTTCTTCAGTCAGGCATGGAAATGAAGTTAGCCTTGAGCACTATCAAGGGCCAGATCTCGGCCTTGTCGGTATTCTTTCAAAAACCGCTTGCCTCTCATTCCCTGATCCGGTTCTTTGTTCAGGGAGTGCTGCCCTTGAATCCGCCGGTTAAGTCTCCCGCATGCCCATGGGACTTAAATTTGGTTTTGTCTGTTTTACAGAAACAACCTTTTGAACCATTGCACCATGCTTCTTTAGTTCTTTTGACAAAGAAACTAGTTTTTCTTGTAGCCATATCCTCAGCAAGGAGGGTATCGGAGTTGGCGGCTCTTTCATGTAAAGAGCCATATATGATTGTTCATGAAGACAGGGTGGTGTTGCGTCCTCACCCAGCTTTTTTGCCTAAAGTGGTTTCAGGATTCCATCTGAATCAAGATGTAGTCCTACCGTCCTTTTTTCCAGATCTGCAGTCCGCGGAGGAAGAGAATCTACATTCTCTAGATGTAAGAGCGGTAAAAATTTATCTGCAAGCTACGGCTCAGATACGAAAGACTGATTGTCTATTTATTCTGCCACAGGGCCAGGCAGCGTCGAAGTCCACTATTGCGGGTTGGATTCGACAAGTCATTATTCAGGCCTATGCTTTGGAAAAGAAGGTTCCTCCTTTTCAGGTTAAAGCGCACTCGACTAGAGCGGTTGGTGCTTCATGGGCAGTGCTTCACCAGGCCTCCATGGCTCAGATCTGCAGGGCTGCTACTTGGTCTTCAATCCATACATTCACTAAATTCTACCAGGTAGATGTGAGAGGGCGTGAGGATACCGCCTTCAGGCGTAGTGTACTGCAGGCAGCAGTATAGATCCTCTGGCCCAATGGCGGTCTATGTTTCTGATCTGTCTCTCCCTCCCCTCAATTTAAGCATTGCTATGGGACATCCCACTAAGTAATAATCTAAGGCTCTGTGTCCCGTGATGTATGAACAAGAAAATAGGATTTTTAAATACAGCTTACCTGTAAAATCCTTTTCTTGGCAGTACATCACGGGACACAGAGCTCCCACCCCTCTTCGGGATTAAACGTTGGGACACTTATTGCTTTGCTACAAAACTGAGGTGCTCTCCATATGGGAGGGGTTATATAGGGGAGGAACTCGCCTTGTAATTAGGGTTGCTAGTGTCCAATCACCTGTGGTGACTATCTAACCCACTAAGTAATTATCTAAGGCTCTGTGTCCCGTGATGTACTCCCAAGAAAAGAATTTATAGGTAAGCTGTATTTAAAAATCCTATTTCTTTCAAAATTTTCTGTCTTTTTTTGTTTGTTTAGCAAAAAATAAAAACCACAGTGGTGATTTAATACCACCAAAAGAAAGCTCTATCTGTCTCCAAAAAATAATAAAAAGGTTATTAGGGTATAGTGTTGCATGACTGCGCAATTGACATTTAATGTGCGACAGCACTGAAAGCTTAAAATTTACCTGGGCAGGAAGGGGGTGAAAGTTCCCTGTATTGAAGTGGTTAAATGATTAGATTTGCTATTTGAAAAAGCCAGTATACAGGTAACATGGCAGTAAAATCATTAATTGACATTCATTTTGGAGATCCATGTAACTGGGGGCGTAACAGGAGTGTTTATTTTGCCTGTATACTTTGTGCTAGAAGGTATCTTTGTCACATCAGCTAGTTGTGAGCTATGCTTTCGGTTGTAGACACTGCCCAGCACTCATTATAGAGGGAGGCGAATTGCAGTTTCGTTTCCTGAACAAATGACACATCACTTCTCTGGAAACAGCAATATACTTTCTAACTGCTCACTCCGTGAGAAGAGCGATAATGGAAAGGGAGACATGGAGAGAAATATTTGAGACTGATTTAGAAAGCAGAGGGGTCTCTGATGTGTGGAGCTTCTCTGTGGATAATCATTTACAGGAACGGATGGGCTGGCTGCAGTATGTACAATGTTGTTATGCCAGGTATAGTCATTTCATTGGAATATCTCTAACTAGTTTAAATTTTTTTTTTTTTTACGATTCTTTTTCTGAAAATAAATAAATAAAAATCCTGGAAATTTTAATTTAAATGACCACATTATGTTTTTTTTTTGTTTCTCTAAGTGGCACACACCAGGGCCCTGTAACTCTGGAATAGAGAATGTTTATGTACACCTGTAGTGCTGGGAGATATATATTAAAATCACATAGCACTGAATTCCCAGAGCTGCAAGATGATGTATTACTCTTACTGGTGGGCAACTCTGCCTAGGTTCAGTTTGCCAGGGTTTGGAAAATCTTGTTAATTTGGCAAAGCCCATCAAAGTCTATGGGGGGGGGGGGTAAATCCTGTTGGTTAATTCTGATTTTTGTGGGATCATATAGGCAAACTACTGTAAAAAATGCAATGCGGATGGGCACTGCCATGAAGGTCTTATACCAATGCAAAAAAAAGCATACAGGGAGATGGTCTTGTCATGCAGCTTCGAGGTCAACATTAAAAATACACAAATCTTCAAAACATATTTGGGGATGCGGCTCGCCTCTTTTTTTTTTTTGTTATAAATTTTAGCTCCCCCATGTACCATTATACCATTAATGTACCTTGGTTGCAGGAAAAGAAAAGCTTTCTTTTATTTTGAGAACAAGGCCTAACCTTAGCCCTTGCTGTATTTCTTAGAAAGCTTCATCACTTGCTGGTATGTAGATTTGCAATGGAGAAACCAGAAAGACACAGGAAGTAGTTTACCAGCTGACCTCATTAGCACACCTGAATGCTGAGAGATAATCTAAAGCCCTGTACACACGATCGGATTTCCTATGGTTTTTTAACCAATGGATTTTTCCATCGGAAAACCGATGAAGCTGACTTCCATCAGTCTTGCCTACACACCATCAGTCAAAAAACCGACTGTTCCAAACGCGGTGACGTAAAACACTCTGATGAGCCGAGAAAAATGAAGTTCAATGCTTCTGAGCATGCGTCGACTTGATTCTGAGCATGCGTGGGTTTTTTATCCAATGGAGTTCCCCACAGACGATAGTAATTTGCTATCAGTTTTTTAACCATCGGATATTTTTAAAACCGATGGAAAAAAGACCGATGGGGCCCAAACACGATCGGTTTGTCCGATGAAAAAAGTCCATCGGACTGTTTTCATCGGTAAACCCTATCATGTGTACAGGGCTTAAGACCTGGTTCACACTGGTGCGTTTTGACATGCGATTTGACATGTCAAATCGCATGTCAAATCGGCAGCATTTGCCGTCAGTGGCACCATCCTAGTCGGTGCGACGCCACATCTGCGGCGCTGCACAGTTTTCAAAAAGTCGTTTCTGTACTACTTTTTGCAATTTCGGCCCGCGATTTACATTGACATCTGTGCAGATGCCTCTGTATTTGCGGCCGAAATCGGGACTGACAAGCGGGAGTGAAGGCTTCATTCCCGCAACCCAGTGTGAACCTGGGCTAAAGGAAGTAATATAATCTAAAAATCATTTTAAAAATTCAAATAAACTGACAAGATTTTAAATCTCTTTTGGATAAGGTGAGTGAGAAAAAAGCACATTGGGATCACCAGAGATGCCATTGGAAAACGCTTCTATTTATTATGTAAAGTGAAATTCTGCCCAAAAAGGTGAACTTATACTTTAAAGCTGAATGCGGTGTTATGGAACAGTAATTTTCATGGATAGTCTCAACCAAACAGCATACACTGGAAGCGCATATTTGGCTGCGGTATTTATCTTTTCTTTCCCAATTATTCTGAATCACTTACAGCATTTTGGAAAAAAACTTTTTTTTCAGGTAGTTTTAGCAGTGACACATGTATCTTCATCAAATGGTAATAAACGCGCTTTAAACCTGCAGATAGAAATTGGTGCAAAACTATCTTGCCGCTGTCTAATTTTTATCAAGTACTCATTAAGAATTTAGAGACCACAGATGATATAGCGACGTAAAATTGCAGCAGGACACTTTTAATGAGGAAGGATCGTCCGAAATGTACTCGAAAAAAAAAGTACAGGTTGGGGTTTACTACAAGAATTAACATACTGCAAAGGATACACCTATAAAACTGGCCAGCAACAGAATGGGTTTAACCACTTCCTGCGAAATCACGTACCTTCACGTCATTTTTCTGAAGTGGTTGTACTGGACTGATGCCTGCAGCTACAGGCTTCTCCCCGGTACTGTTTTATAGAGTTTACGGTCGGCTTTCTAGTAATAACAACCAATGTGGCTAAGCAGCTACTTGGCTGTTATTAGAAGGAGCGGGAGGGGACGTCCCCCCCACGTCCCCCTCCCCCTCCTGCTGCCTTCCACCGCTCCGCCCAAGTCTCCCTGGGAGACCTGAGCCATCATTCGACACGTCTGCCACCTGGCCGGAGTCATGAACAAAGCCAGATTCGGCTTTGATCGGGTTTCCGATGTAGAAACCCAGTAGTGACGCCACAACGTTACTTCCGGTTTACTCTGCAGCCAACGGTGCCAATTGAAAAAAAAACTATTCAAAACGCTGATCTTGCTGCTGTGAATACTTTTAAGAGTAGGGGTTTGGGGTCTTTTAGACCCCCAATCCCTCCATAAAGAGTACCTGTCACTGCCTATTACTGTCACAAGGGATGTTTACATCCCCTGTGACAGCAATAAAAGTGATCAATTTTTTTTTTTAAAGAAACAGTGTAAAAAATCAATAATAAAAAAAAACGCATACGTAAGTTGCGCCCGCAATTGTAAACAGTGTTCAAACCACACATGTGAGGTATTGCCTGCGATCGTTAGAGTGAGAGTAATAATTCTAGTACTAAACCTCCTCTGTAACTCTAAACAGGTAACCGTTAAAAAAAATGTAAGCGTCGCCCATGGAGATGTGTAAGTACCATAGTGCGTTGCCATTCCACGAGCATGCACAATTTTAAAGCGTGACATGTTAGATATCTATTTACTCGGCGTAACATCATCTTGCACATTATTCAAAAAAATTGTGCTAACTTTACTGTTTCGTTTTTTTTTTATTCATTGAAGTGTATTTTTTTCCAAAAAATTGCATTTGAAAGACTGCTGCGCAAATACAGTGTGACAAACTATTATAACAATTGCCATTTTATTCTCTAGGGTCTCTTCTAAAAAAAAAATCATAAATAATGTTTGGGCGTTCTAAGTAATGTTCTAGCAAAGTTACTACAACTATTTACTACTTACAAATTTACTTGAGACAAAGAACACAGGCTCAGATTTTACTACAAGTACTAAGATACTGCAGAGGATACAACAGTGTAAATTAGCCATCAGCAGGACAGTTTTAATTGGGGATAACAGGCCTATCTGGTGTATGTCCAACCGTTATAACAGATGCACGGTCAGATTGTGGGAGATTTTAACATTACAGTATATACTGTTTGTAAATTTTAACTATTAACTTTTTAAATTGTATCCCTTTTTTCACTGTTAAATATACCATTAAAAGTGTTTTGTTATTTCTGTTCTATAAATGCAAAAAAAAAACATGTTAATTTTGCCAGCATGCAGTGCTGTACTGTATCGTCTGCACTCTGTAGTGTTATCTCAAGAAGTTCTATCAAACTTGCACAAGTTACCACTGTGAACCATAGAACACCCCTTAGTTAACTAGTTACCGGCTTGCCGCCTACCCTCTGTATATATACTGCGGGTGGATGGCACGAGAAGGATGGATCACGTACCTGCACATGATCCAGCCTGACCCAGGTTAGGGGTGCACAGCATGCTGTGTCCGTGACCCTGTGTCCACCAGACACATCGGATTACAACTACCCGTAACTGTGTACTGGCTATCATGCGATAACTATGATTGGTCATAGCGATCACATGATAACAATGTAAACAAACTTCCATGAATAGATTTCAATTCATGAACAGCTTGCTTACGGTTGTGATCTGTAATTGGTCCACAGTAACCATATCGTACCTGGCTACATGTACCATGTGATTAGCTGTAGCAAATCACAGCCATAAGCCAGCTGCTCATGAATGTTAACCCATTCATGACAGCTAAAATTATTGCTTAAATAGTTATCATCACCGTTGTAACACAGCACAAGGGTCCCTCATTGCTGCATACTGGAAGGGTTGAAGCTTTTCTTCTCATGATGAAGTCTGTTTAAAAAAAAAAGGAAGACTTGCATATGTGTTTGAGCTTTGGGGTGCACCTATGCCAGATACCAGTTCCCTCCCCTCCACACGAATGGGAGAGGAGAGAGGGCTCCTCCTCTCACCCCTACCCCACTGTGTCTGCCCGTGGGAAATTTGAAGCCCAGCAGCCAGTAGATACATCATGGATGAAAGGTGCCTATGTCTGAGCCTGCATTCTCGCATGAGTGAGTGAGCTCCCTATCAACTGTCTGTGACTGAAGTCCCCCCCCTTCTTTCTCTCTCCAGCCTTCGAGAGAGTGAGTACACTATGGTAAGCGGTACTCAGATGTGAAGGGTGCTCTGCGGACTCTGATGTAAGCAGGGCTTTGGGAACCCTGATTAAAGGGGGAATGGTGGGAACTCTGATATAAGTGGGGGCTTTGGTGAATAGAAACCCCCTTACAACAGAGTTCCCCTTTTACACTAGAAGCCCCTTGAAAAAAAAAATCCTTGCGCTGCAAAAATGTTCAGGTTTGGCTTGAAGAAAAAGGTGGCAGCCCTTGGATAGAGTGAGAAAGGGTTAGAATCTGTGGAAATTAAAGGGAAACCTCCCCAGCAAGGTTATATTACAGTAGCCCTAGTAGAGATTCTGAGAGATACTGTATTTATTGACGTATAACACTCACTTTTTTACCCTGAAAATAGAGGGTAAACTGTGCCTGCGTGTTATGCGCAGGGGGCTGTGGAAAGTTTTTTTTCCTGAAACTCCCCTCTTAATGTTAGGGTGCGTGTTATACGCCTGTGCTTGTTATACACCAAGAAATAGGGTACTTACATGAATGTGTTGTAAAACATTTCATTAATTTGTCAGTGACAAAAACAGGCCTAAGGCCCCTTTCACACTGGGGTGGTTTGCAGGCGCTATTTTGCTAAAAATAGCGCCTGCAAACCGAGCCTAAACAGCGGCTCCTTTCTCTCCAATGTGAAAGCCCCGAGGGCTTTCACACTGGAGCGGTGCGCTAACAGGACGTGAAAAAAAGTCCTGCTAGCCGCATCTTTGGAGCGGTGTGTTTACCGCTCCTACACCGCTCCTTCCCATTGAAATGAATGGGATACCGCAGTAATACCGCCCACAAACCACGGCTGTAGCCGCGGTTTGCGGGTGGTATTAACCCTTTTTCGGCCGCTAGCAGGGGTTAAAACCGCACCGCTAGCGGCCGAATACCTCTGCAATCCCGACGGTATAGCGCCGCTAAAAATAGCGGCGCTATACCGCCACCGCCGCCCCCACCGCCCCAGTGTGAACCCAGCCTAAGGCCGGGTTCACACTGGGGCGACAAACGCTCCGACATTGGGAGCTCATGTCGCATGACGTGTGAAAATCAATGTTTCCCTATGGGAGCCGTCTTAACTGGTCCGACACATGTCGGTCCAACTTTGAAAATGCTCCCTGTACTACTTCGGTCTGACTTTGATCCGACTTCAGCCCATTGACTATCATTGAAGTCGGATCAAAGTCGGACCGCAGTCTTGCATGATCCATCTTTGGCATGCGACTTGTGCTCTGCTGCTCTTGAGGGGGAACTCCACACCAAATTTTAAATAAAAAATCGGCATGGGTTCCCCCTCTGGGAGCATACCAGGTCCTTGGGTCTGGTCTGGATTTGAAGGGGAACCCCTACACCGAAAAAACGGCGTGGAGGTCCCCCCCAAAATCCAAACCAGACCCTTTTCCGAGCATGAAACCTGTCAGGCCGCAGGGGAAGAGGGGGGGACGAGAGAGCGGCCCCCCTCCCTCCTGAACCGTACCAGGCCGCATGCCCTCAACATGGGGGGTTTGGTGCTCTGGGGCAGGGGGGCGACCTGCGGCCCCCCCACCCCAAAGCTCCCTGTCCCCATGTTGATGAGGACAGGGCCTCTTCCCGACAATCCTGGCCGTTGGTTGTCGGGGTCTGCGGGCGGGGGGCTTATCGGAATCCGGGAGCCCCCCCTTGATAAGTGGCCCCCAGATCCCGGCCCCCCACCCTATGTGAATGAGTATGGGGTACATCGTACCCCTACCCATTTACCTGGTGGAAAAAAAAATGTCAAGAAAAAACACAACACAGCTTTTTAAATTAATTTATTGCACAGCTCCGGGGGTCTTCTTCGTCGCCTTCTTCTTCTCCCGCTCTCTGGTTCTTCTCCTGCTCGGTCTTCCCGTCGTCTCGTCCGGCTCTCCGTTGTCCTTCTGCCGGCCCCTCCACTATCTTCTTGCAGCTTTTTTGCTAGTGGAGGGGCCGGTCTTCCCGTCGTCGCCGTCGCCGTCTTCTTCTCTCTTCTTCTCCTCGATGTTGACGCATCGCTTCCTTCCGCTGTAATGCTGGCTGTTCGCTCCGCTCCGAATTAATATAGGCTTCTCATGACGTCACAGTCACATGCTCCGGTGGCCCCGGAGCATGTGACTGTGACGTCATGGGAGCATGTGACTGTGACGTCATGAGAAGCCTATATTAATTTGGAGCGGAGCGAACAGCCAGCATTACAGCGGAAGGAAGCGACGGGTCAACATCGAGGAGGAGAAGAAAGAAGAAGACGGCGACGGCGACGACGGGAAGACCGGCCCCTCCACTAGCAAAAGAGCTGCAAGAAGATAGTGGAGGGGCCGGCAGAAGGACAACGGAGAGCCGGACAAGACGACGGGAAGACCGGGCCTCCGCTAGCAAAAGAGCTGGAAGAAGATAGCGGAGGCCCGGCGGAAGAAAGAACCGGAGAGTGGGAGAAGAACCGGAGAGCGGGAGAAGAAGAAGGCGACGGAGAAGACCGGGCCCCGCTAGCAAAAGAGCTGGAAGAAGATAGCGGAGGCCCGGCGGAAGAAAGAACCGGAGAGCAGGAGAAGAACCAGAGAGCGGGAGAAGAAGAAGGCGACGGAGAAGACCGGGCCCGCTAGCAAAAGAGCTGGAAGAAGATAGCGGAGGCCCGGCAGAAGAAAGAACCGGAGAGCGCGGAGACCCCCGAAGTCGGAAGAAGACCCCCGGAGCTGTGCAATAAATTAATTTAAAAAGCTGTGTTGTGTTTTTTCTTGACATTTTTTTTCCACCAGGTGAATGGGTAGGGGTACGATGTACCCCATACTCATTCACATAGGGTGGGGGGCCGGAATCTGGGGGCCCCCTTATCAAGGGGGGGCTCCTGGATTCCGATAAGCCCCCCGCCCGCAGCCCCCGACAACCAACGGCCAGGGTTGTCGGGAAGAGGCCCTGTCCTCATCAACATGGGGACAGGGTGCTTTGGGGTGGGGGGCCGCAGGTCGCCCCCCTGCCCCAGAGCACCAAACCCCCCATGTTGAGGGCATGCGGCCTGGTACGGTTCAGGAGGGAGGGGGGGCCGCTCTCTTGTCCCCCCCTCTTCCCCTGCGGCCTGCCAGGTTGCGTGCTCGGATAAGGGTCTGGTTTGGATTTTGGGGGGACCCCCACGCCATTTTTTCGGCGTAGGGGTTCCCCTTCAAATCCAGACCAGACCCAAGGGCCTGGTATGCTCCTGGAGGGGGAACCCATGCTGGTTTTTTATTTAAAATTTGGCGTGGAGTTCCCCCTCAAGATTCATACCAAACACAGTGCCTGCTATTCGCGGGGATCCAAGTCGGATCCCCGTTCATTGAAAGTCGGACATATGTCGCCTTCATGTCGCAGGGCAAAGTCGGATCCAAAGTAGGACAGCTGTCGTGTCGCACTAGTGTGAACCCAGCCTGAAACTTCCGTATAAAAGGCTGATTGTGTCCATTTGAACATTCTCAACTATAAGTAACTGTAGACTTGTCCCAACAAATCTTAATTTTTTCATGTGATAAACAATGTACACTGCGCAGCTTTTTACAATTTATTTTAATTCTACTAAACCTTAACTTTTTTAATTTTAGGTAAATAATAAAGGCAAAACAATGCATTGTTTTTTTTATACATCTCTATGTGACTAGCACATCATGGAATTTCCAGTAGTACCCTTATGCCGCGTACACACGATCGTTTTTCATGCCGTTAAAAATGCCATTTTTAAAAATGGCCATTAAAACCGATCGTGTGTATGCTCCAGAGCATTTTTAACGGCGTGAAAAACGGCCATTAAAAATTTCGAACATGCTCTATTTTTTCACGTCGTTTTTCATGTCGTTTTTTTTATGTATGCTTTTACGAGGGGGAAAAAAAACGCGCATGCTCAGAATCAAGTATGAGACGGGAGCGCTCGTTCTGGTAAAACTAGCGTTCATAATGGAGATAGCACATTCGTCACGCTGTAACGGACTGAAAAGCACGAGGCTGAAAAGCGCGAATCGCCGCTCAACAAAGTTTACTAACATGAAGGGTGGCGCCATTCGAACGAAACTTCCCCTTTATAGTGCCGTCGTACGTGTTGTACGTCACTGCGCTTTGCTCAAGCGCTTTTTTTAATGATCATGTGGATGCAAGACAGGCTTGAGAGGAAACAAGAAAAAAAACGACGAGAAAAACGTTGGTTTAAAAAATGGCATGAAAAACGATCGTGTGTACGCGGCATAAGAACCTAGGGTCAGGTGTTTTAGTGCCAGGGTTGACAACAGAGTTTGGAAGCCAAGTGATTCAACCTGCTCAAACATGTATGTTTATAGTGAACTGATCCTGTAAAGATACAGAAGGAGCAAACAATATGTGGTGTTAATAAATATAGAAGAATCTTTGAGGCTATTTCACACAACATAGCCTGACTTGTTGTAATTATAACTTTCTCTATTTGCCCGTTCTAAAATCAAAATGTAATCTGAAAGTCTTATTTATTTCAGGTTTTGTTGCTCAATCTGTGGTCGCTCCTGGGGTTCTTCAAAGGTTCACATTTTATTTCACATGAGCCTGAAAAGACGAACCGGGCAGGCAAGGATGCATGTTTTCAAGCAAAGGTGCAAAAGGTGCACAGCTGCCAAGTATGAGGAGCCTACTTTCCTGGTAGAGAACATTGAGATAGCTATAGGCAGTTTGGTTAATAAAATAACCCAGAAATTTTACAACTTGCCTATAGAAAATTTGCCACGGAGCTTTGTGACAGATGGCCGGTTGGAAGGTCCTCATGATTACAACAACTGCGAGGGCTGTGCATTGGGGATTTGTAAATACTACACAGACGTCCAATATTCCGACAAACTTAAATTTTTACCGAAGAGAACCAATCAAGGAAGTAAACAGAAGAAGAAAAGATTTCCTCGCCCTAACACGTACTCTCATCCTCAAGGTTCATTGCAATATCAGGGCTCAGAATTTTTGAATGGAGGAGAAACCGGAGTGGAACAGACCCCATTGTGGATTGTACTTTTGATTGTACTAGTGATTTTATGGTTGAATTCATATAATTGATATACCATCAGATGAGCAAAGTGACTCATCAGAACCCTGTTGTATAATACCGTAAAGAAACATAATTGGACAATAGTAATATAATTACAAAATTCACTAAAACAGAGCAGCTTTTCAGCAAAACAAATTAGCAATATTTGTTTTTTGATTTAGGCAAATAATAGGTTAACATAGTCTAGTTTCATAAATGACCTTACTTTCATTTATCTTACACCATTTCATGATGCTTTACTAATGGGTTAGTCTGGCCAAAGCAAATATTTTAGCATAGGTGTGCGCAGCCTTTGGCATTAGGGTGTGCACCCCAAAGCTCAAACACACTCTACCGATCACTCACGATGTTCATTCAGAAAGGGAAGGGGCCGGTAAATGGCATATTTACTGGCCCCTTCCCCCACTTATCCTAAAACATCCACAGCAACAACCGGTTGGAGAGGAGGGAAGCTGGCAGTGCTGTGGCGGGGGAAGGAGGGGGAGCCAGGTCAGTAGGGGGAATCTGTTCTGCACAGGGTGATTAGGGTGTGCCTGGGCACATCTGGCACACCCTGTGCGCACGCCTATGTATTTTAGTTTTTGTAGATGACAAGTGTAGTTACCTGCTTTTTTTCTATTATCTCTGGAACTTCAGTAGCAAATGCTTCTTAATATTTTTTTCAGATCTGCTAGCCTTTTCTTGGAGCCTCAGGCCTCATACACACGACCGAGTTTCTCGGCAAGAACCAGCAAGAAACTTGCTGGCAGAGATGTCTTGCCGAGAAATTTGTTCGTGTGTATGGTTTCTCGTCAAGAAAACCGACAAGTAATCTCGACGAGAAAATAGAGAACCTGCTCTCTATTTTCTCGTCGAGATTCTCGTCAGCCTGTTTCTCGACGAGAAAAGTGAGTGTGTGTACACTTACCTGTCCTCCGGGAAGCCCGCGCATGTTCGAAATAATTTCGACGCATGCGCGGTAGCTTCCTAGGCATAGGTAGGGTATACCAAGATGGCGGCGACGGCATCGAATGTGACGAGCGCATGCTCGTCGTATTCGATGAGGTCACCGCGTTCGCTCCATTCAAAGAACCGCGGGTTCTTTGAATCGAGCGTGTGTACACTCGGCCGGGACAAGTTTCTTGTCCAAGAATCTCGTCGAAAAAAACGACATGTTTTTTTCGACGAGAATCTCGGCCGTGTGTACGAGGCTTCACTGTTCTTGCTGCAACTGTCAAAGTCATGCTAAATTTGCTACATTTGCTGCAATATAAAATTAGCTCAACACTCAAGAAGACGTGTCTGCTGCAATTGTGCTGGTCTTAGTGATGTTGTTTCTATAGTCTTTGAAATATTGATATATTATATATTGAAATGGTAATATAATATGTATTTCTGTATTATTGTGCTTACTGCCGTCTGCAAGCTGAGAGCGCTTAGGTGGATGGAGCAGATCTTAATTAAAGGATGGATTCTCTACATTAAGGTAAAAAAACGTTAGAAAGCTGCTCCCTCCAGCCCCCCTTAAACACTTATCTGAGCTTAATCTTAAATCAGCACTGTGCCAGTCTGCAGCAGCTCTTCTCCCCTCTCTCTTCTCACAGGAGACTCTGCAGCAGTGGGAGCCATTGGCTCTTGCTGCTTTGAATCAAATTCCCTGAAGAGCAAGCGGGGGGCGGGGTCAAACTGTGCTGTGTGTCTATGGACGCACACAGCCCAGCTTGGAATAGAGCCTACACACCCAGGGCTGCTGTTAGAAATCACAGGGCCCCATGCAGCCTACCTGATCCCCCCCCCCCCCAACTGAAAGTGACTGAGGACATAGATTTATCAATCCTGTTCTCTGTAACCTCAGCTGCACAGATGAATGAATAGGAAATTCTCAAACTGAAGCATAGTAAATACAGTTTACTATGTTTCAGTGATAAAGGGACACATGAGTAATTGGTACCAAATACTCACCGTGTTCATTCATGAAAGGAAGTGGCAAGAAAATTACATATGTACAGGCTCCTTTCCCTGCTCTCCATTCTGAAATATCCATCTGTGAGCCTGCAGCAGCTCCCGGCAGGAGAGAAGAGGAGGAAAGCCGGCAGCTGCGGGGGAAAGGGGGCCTGGACAGATGGAAGCAGCACATGTACTTGAACCAATTCCCTTGCAGTGCAGCCAGAGGGAGAAAGAGGAGGAGAAGCTGGCAGCACTGCAGGGGGAGGCAAAATATGATTGGGGTATGCAATAAGACAGTACAGCCAGTCCTCTTGCTCAGCAGGTAACTGGGTCCCCCTTTGGAACTGATGGGGCCTGGGCCTAGTACAGGAGGGCTGGCTGTACTGCCTTATCAGCAGCCCTGCACACACCTGCCACCATAGCAGGCAGCTTGCTTTGTGGGCACTCAGAGAGAGGAGGGAGAGCAGGAGACAAGATCAGTGGTGGGGGTCCCCAGAAGAGGGGGTTCAGGGCCTATGTGTGCAAAACCACTGAAGAAGAAGCTTCAATGCAGAACCAATGCCACAAAAAAGACCGGATACAATATGCCTGACAGCACCTTGACACGCCCCGCCAGGCTTTTTTATGGCATTGGTGCAGTAAAGGCTTCTTTTAGGCAACTATACCATGCTGCTCATTTTTGTTTTAATTTGTGTCATATTGTGCTCCTCAAAAACAACCACACTGTCTTTTTCCACAGCAGCCTGTATTTTTCCTGAGGCTTCCTGTGGGTTTTTCTTTGTTTGCCGAACCATTCTTCTGGCAGTTGTGGCTAGAGGTGTGCATCTTCACTGGTCTCACAATTAGCCCTGGTTCACCCTGGTGCGATTTGACATGCGATTTGACATCTCAAATCGGCGAAATTTGCCGCAGATTGCGGCCAATGGCACCGTCCTAATCGGTGCGACGCCGCATCTGCGGCGCTGCACCGATTACAAAAAGTAGTTTTTGTACTACTTTTTGCGATTTCAGCTGCGATTTACATTGACATCTGTTTCAGATGTCTTTGAAATCGCGGTCGAAATCGGGACTGCCAGCGGGAGTGAAATCGTGCGAGTTCAGCTGAACTCGCAGGCTTCACTCCCGCAGCCCCAGTGTGAACGTGGGCTAAGATTCGATTACGATTATCTGGTCAGCAATTCGATTTGATTCCGCAATGCATCACAATGCATCACAATTACTGACGAGTTCACATTTCCGCTTGGGCCGCCTAGGTGGCCCTTCCTCCCTCAATCTTCTGGGACACATCACAGGTCCCAGAGGATTGCCTGGCTATGCAGGACAGCGCAGTGAGACATGCACACCTGGCTGTGAAGCTGCAAGATGTCACAGCCGGATGCCCACAGTAGTATTGCCAGTGCCGTGGACAGGCGGGGGAGAGAATGGAGGGTTCGGGTGGCCCCGTCACTGGATTGTGGAACAGGTGAGTCTCTTTTTGCGCACACTCGTGGAATGGCGACAAACTACGGTACCTAAAAATCACCATAGGCAACGCTTTTAAAAAAATTAACGGTTACCAGGTTAGAGATACAGAGGAGGTCTAGTGCTAGAATTATTTCTCTCGCTCTGACGATTGCGGCGATACCTCACATGTGTGATTTGAACACCGTTTATATATGCAGGCGCGACTTGCGTATGCGTTTTCTTTGTTGCGCGAGCTCGCAGGGACAGGGGGGGCTTTAAAAAAAAAATCTTATTTATTTTAATTTTTTACATTGTTTTAAAAAAAAAAAAAATTTTGATCACTTTTATTGCTGTCACAAGGAATGTAAACATCCCTTGTGACAGTAATAGGTGGTGGCAGGTACTCTTTATGGAGGGATCAGGGGTCTAAAAGATCGTGGAAAACGGTGATTCTGAATACTGTATATTTTTAAAAACCAGCGCCATTGGCAGCCGAGTAAACCGTGTTTACATACGAAGCCGTTTCCGGCTTCTTGCCAGTCTGTGGCTAGACGCCGGAAGAGGCGGATCGAGGATCGGGTCTCCCGGTGGGACGGGAGGCCAGGTAAGAGCAGCGGAAGGCGACGGGAGGGGGATGTCATCACCCGGAAATTGATTTTTCCGGGCGCATGCATCGATGCCGCATCGGTGACACCTGTTTTGCGATGTAGCGATTAATTTCAGCACCCCTAGTTATGGCTGCAATAATTTTTGGTCTACCTGACCCTGACCTTTCCACTTCTTAATAAGTGATTGAACAGTACAGACTGGCATATTCAAGGCTTTGGGTATCTTTTTATATCCTTTTTTGTCTTTATAAAGTTCCATTACCTTGTTACACAGATCTTTTGACAGTTCTTTTCTTCTACTCAAGGCTTGGTATTTAGCCTGCTCAGTGCATCCAGGTGAGAGCTAACAAACTCATTGACAATATATTATATACACAGACAATAACTATAATTTAAAAAGACACAGATGTGGGAAATTAACCTTTAATTTCCATTTTAACCTGTGTGTCACCTTGTGTGCCTATACTAGTGATGGCGAATCTTGGCACCCCAGATGTTTTAAAACTAAATTTCCCATGATTCTCATGCACTCTGCAGTGTAGTTAAGCATCATGGAAAATGTAGTTCCAAAACATCTGGGGTGCCAAGGTTTGCCATCACTGGTCTATACCAAGGCCAAACATTCCATGGGATGGAAACTTTTCATAAGGGCCATTTGGGTGATTTATATTATAATTATTATTTAACCACTTCATTACCCAGCCATAGTCAAATGACGTCCACAGATGGGATCTCCCATCCTGGGTGGACGTCATATGACGTCCTCAGCTTTCCGCTGCTACTGCGGGTCCCCGGGGGCCCACAGAGTGGCGATCGGGGATCCGTTGTGTTCCTCGGGACACAGCGATACCCCGATGGGGGTAATGGAGCGGCGGGCGGCGGAGCTTCCTGTGTAGCTGACCGGCTCCCATTATGCAGAGCTACAGCAGCGGCGTGCACAGAGCACGCAGCGCGGCGATCGGGGATCCGGTGTGTCCCTCGGGACACAGCCAACCCCCGATGGGGGTAATGTAGCAGTGGCGGGCGGCGGAGCTTCCAGTGTAACTTACCGGATGTGATCATGCATCCCCGGGGATACAGCCCAGCCCCGATCAGGGTAAAGAGCCAATGAATAGGCTCTTAACCACGTGACCGGCTGTGTCCAATCACAGCCGGTCACTAAATGTAAACAAAACACACCACTGTGTGTAACTTACTGTTGCTGGGTTCTCCTCTTCACACACCGATCCAGTGTGAGGAGGAGATCAGCTAACAGTGAGTTACACATCTGTAATACACTACATATGTACTACTGTGCCCAGATCCCCCCCCCTAAATAAAGAGTACCTGTCATCTAGTACCTGTCATCAGGAGTACCTGTCATCTAGTACCTGTCCATCAGGTGTACCTGCCACCAGAGTACCTGCCACCAGAGTAACTGCCACCAGAATAACTGCCACCAGAGTACCCGCCACCAGAGTACCCACCACCAGAGTATCCGCCACCTCACCAGAGTACCTGCCACCTCACCAGAGTATCCGTCACCTCACCAGAGTACCTGCCATCTCACCAGAGTACCCACCACCAGACCACCTGCCACCAGAGTACCTGCCACCTCACCAGAGTACCCACCACCAGAGTACCCGCCACCAGTCCATTAGGAGTACCTGTCCATCAGGAGTACCTGTCCATTAGAGCAGAGGTCATCAACCCCCGGTCTGCGGCCCAAAGCCGGGCCGTACCGCCTCTCTAGCCAGGCCGCAACGTGAATGACACTGTCCGTGCCGTACCGCCGCTATAGCCGGGCCACAGAGGAGACCATCAGCGATGCAGCTGCCCGAGCAGAGAGATGACACCATCTCTCTGCGCTACGCAGAGGCGCGCCGCTGTCCCGCCCTAACATACGGTGCTGCAAGGCTACGCTACACAGAGGCGCGGCCGGCCAATGAGAGAGAGAGAATGACGTCATCTCTCCGCCCACCCTCGCTATGTACCAGCTCAATACATTCCCGCAATCTCCAACGGCTCCCCCTGACTTTCCCGTGCTGAGACTGTAAGTACAGTGGGCACTGCAGAGGGACTTTTTATACTGGGACATTTAATGATTTTTGTGTACTGGGACATTTTAATGATTTTTGTGTACTGGGACATTTAATGATTTTTGTGTACTGGGACATTTAATGATTTTTGTGTACTGGGACATTTAATGATTTTTGTGTACTGGGACATTTAATAATATTTTTATACTGGGACATGTAATAATATTTTTATACTGGGACATTTAATAATATTTTTACACTGGGACATTTAATAATATTTTTACACTGGGACATTTAGGGCCAGTTCACACTGCAGCGATGTCAGAGTTCGGATGTGATTCGCACCACACCGCACATCACATGCGATCTCTGTGCGATTTCAGCCATACAAATCATATGGCTGAATTTGCATCAAACTCACATGCATCAAACTCACACAGGACCCTTTTTTTTGTCCGCAGCAGAATCGGATCGCATGGGTGTTCACACCCATGCGATCCGATTCCTGTCAGAGTTTGCAGATCGCACTGAGATATACGAACTGATTTGGGGGTGCCGTTAACTTTTAACTGACACTCCCAGCAGTTCGCATAGGGCAATGTGAACTGCCACCGGAAAACCTGCGATGCGGGAACCTGCAGTGGATTCGCAGGGTTCCCGCACCGCAGCAGTGTGAACCGACCCACACGTCGTGATTCCCCTCCCCTCCTACCGGGCCTTGGAAAAATATTCTTCCACAAAACCGGTCCTTGGTGCCAAAAAGGTTGGGGACCGCTGCATTAGAGTACCCGCCACCTCACCAGAGTACCTGCCACCAGAGTACATACAGCCACTATGTCCAGAAAGGTGTACACCCCATAAGAAGCATACCAAATACTCAGTCTGACCGATGAGAGCAACGGGGAGCTCTCACCGCTCAGTTCTGATTCCAATTGTGGTTCGGAATATGAGCCCCCCGAAGGCAGCACATCAGGATCCGAATTAGAGGAGAACGCAGTCCGTCCAAAAAGAAGATGGTCTGAACACCAGGCAGCTACCAGCAGTGCCAACGGTGGTAGACCACAGGAGGTGAGGCCCAGTACAAGTGCTGCTAGACCCCAGAAGGAGAGGCACAGTACAAGCGCTGCTAGACCCCAGGAGAGAAGACCCAGTGCAAGTGCACGCCAAAGAAGTAGGGCCCAAACCCAGCTTCCAGATGGCTTGGCAAACCCATTGTGGCTGCATTCTACCTCAGGGTCAGCCACGATCCCCCCTTTTACAGCACAGCCAGGTGTGCAGGTCAACACTGCAGGTTTTTCCCAAATGGATTTTTTAAATTTATTTTTCCCTGACGAATTGGTTCAAGGCATCGTGGACCAAACCAAACTTTTTGCACAACAATTTATTGAAAACAACCCCAGCTCCAGCTATGCCCGCCCTTTTGAATTGAGACCCCTAACAGTGGTGGAGCTTAGATTGTTTTTAGGCCTAACGCTTAACATGGGGCTTACAAAAAAAATTTAATGCATAGGTATTGGTCGACCAAATCCATCCACCATATGCCAATTTTTTTATCGGCCATGTCCAGGTCCCAATACGAAATTATAATGCAGTTATAAGGCAGTGACAACTCACAGTGCCCCCCCCCCCCCAGAAATCCAAAATCACCCAAACTTTGACAAACTATATAAAATTCGCCCCCTAATTAATTTTTTTTCCAAGAAATTTGCAGAACTTTATGTTTCTGACAAAAACATTTCTGTGGACGAATCGATGGTGCATTTCACAGGCCGGCTGGGAATAAAGCAATATATCCCCAGTAAGCGGGCGAGGTACGGCTTGAAGCTCAACAAGCTCTGTGAAAGCGCTACCGGTTATGTGCACTCATTCCGCGTGTACGAAGGCAAAGATTCCCAGCTCCAGCCCCCTGAGTGTCCATCGTACATGGGAATAAGTGGAAAAATTGTTTGGAAGTTGGCATTCCCACTCCTCCAAAAGGGGTATCATATTTACATGGACAACAATTACACCAGCCTGCCCCTTCTCCACCACCTCTACCTAAAAAAAACTCTGGCCTGTGGTACAACAAGAAAGGGCTTCCCACAGTGTCTTGTCACCACAACCATTCAAAGGGGGAAATCGGCAAGCTTGAGGAACGAGGAAGTGTTGGCTGTGAAGTGGAGGGATAGGAAAGATGTGTACATCATGTCCACCATCCACGATGACACCTCGGTGGAACTTCACAGAAGACACAGTACCTTTGGCAAGCCTTCCTGCATCAATGAGTACAATAAATTCATGGGGGGGGGGGGGGGGGTGGATTTAAATGATCAAATGTTGCAGCCCTATCTTTCAACCCAAAAAATCCCTCTTCTGGTACAAAAAAGTCGCAATTCACTTTTTTCATTTGGCCCTTTTAAATTCTTTCATCATCTACCAAAAATCAACAGAAAGACCCACCACCTTCATAAGGTTTATTGAAGACATTGTCACTGCCCTGATCTACCAACAAACTTCCCCCCCAGAAAGCATTGTGTCAGCAGACTACATGAGCGCCATTTTCTGGACCATATTGCACCATCAGGATCCGGAAGACGACACACACAAAAATATGTTGGGTGTGCACCAGAAGAGGAATTAGGAAAGACACCAGATTCCATTGTCCCGACTGTCCCTCCCAACCTGGCCTTTGCATCGGAGAATGCTTCAAGCGATATCACACTCTCGAAAACTATTAGCCCATATTTCTAATACTGCCATTTCCCCGTTTTCAATTTGTCCTGAATATTTCCCTGCCTCAACCAACCATATCATTGTCTTCCATGTGAACTGGCCCTGGCCTGTTTCTCGACTATGCCTCTGCCTACCGTCTGCATTGTTTTTCCGCCATGTTTCTGCCTTTCATGTGAACTGACCCTGGACTGTATCGACTATGCCTCTGCCTACCGTTTATTTCTGCCTTTTACCTTCACTGGCCTCGGCCTTTTGACCATGTTTTTGCCTGCCCCCTTGGACTTATCTTTCACCCTGCTACACAGGGGTCTCACATATGTGAGGGGCTCCAGAATAGTGTTCTGAGTTCAGAAAACCAGTTTTAGGTTTTCTGTGTTCCCAGAACAGGGTCTGGTTGTCTGGAGGCTTCAAAGCGATTTGGGTGGGAGAAGCCTCTACCCCTGTCCCCATTCTTTCCTGACCGATGCCCTAAGCTTGATGGTCCTGCCTGCTCCCTGGACAAATACTCTGGCTGTGCTGACCATACCTCTGCCTGCTGCATGTACTAACTATGGACAGTATTCCTGCCTGCTGCATGGACGATCCTTTGATCCTTTTGCTGCTGCTGATCACATCCCTGCCTGCTATCTGGACCAATGCTTTGGCTGTGCTGACATCATCTCTACCTGTACTGACTATTCCTGCCTGCTGCCTGTTTTGCTGTCGCTGTCCATTTTCCTGCCTGCTGCCTGGACCGATGCTCTCCTCTGTGGACCACTGCACTACTAAAAACGCAGGTAATCTTTTCTTTACCCTTTGCTCAGCAGAATGTATTTTGGTTTGTAATTGGTATGTACAGTACATGCTATGTGTTAGAAATATGAAGGGCCTTCAACAAAGTGATAGGTTGGCAGGAATTTATGTGTGTAATTTATGCTCCTAGAACACCTGACGGTGCTACTTGGATGTTAGGCCTCTGTATGTGGCCAGGCTGTGTAAAAGTCTCACACATGTGGTATCGCCATACTCAGTAGGAGTACCAGAATCTATTTTGGGGTGTCCTTTTTGCTATGTACATGCTGTGTGTTGGAAATATCTATAAATGGACAACATTGTGTAAAAAAAATGCGTTTTCATTTTTTTCCACATTTTCCAAAAACTTCTGGGAAAAAATTAACCGTTCAAAAGTAGGGATAAGCTTCGTGTTCGAGTCGAATCCATGCTCGACTCGAACATCGACTGTTTGCGGAATTGCGAACATTATGGGCCGTTCGTGCCAAATTCGAGTGGCGCGTCACGGCCCATAATTCACTGCGGCATCGCAGTGCATTGCTGGCTGATGATTGGCCAAGCATGCACTATGACCCGCATGCTTGGCCAATCACAGCGCCATTTGAACAGAGAGCCGTAATTGGCCAAAGCCAGGGTGGCTTTGGCCAATTATGGCTCAGGGGGTTTAGTACACGCCCCACACTATATAAGGCCACCGGCTTGGCGGCCTTGTGTAGTGTGTTGGAGTTGTTTAACCACTTAAGCCCCGGACCATTTCGGGCCATTAGGACCAAGCCTGTTTTTGGGATTCGGCACTGCGCTGCTTTAACTGTAAATTGTGCGGACATGCAATGTTGTACCCAAATGAAATTTGCGTCCTTTTCTTCCCACAAATAGAGCTTTCTTTTAATGGTATTTGATTGCCTCTGCGATTTTTATTTTTTGCGATATAAACAGAAAAAGACCGAAAATTTTGAAAAAAAATGATATTTTCTACTTTTTGTTATAAGAAAAATCGAATAAACTCAATTTTAGTCATACATTTAGGCCAAAATGTATTCAGCCACATGTCTTTAGTAAAAAAAATGTCAATAAGCGTATATTTATTGGTTTGCGCAAAAGTTATAGCGTTTACAAACTAGGGTACATTTTCTGAAATTTACACAGCTTTAAATTTATGACTGCCTATCTCATTTCTTGAGGTGCTAAAATGGCAGGGCAGTACAAAACCCCCCCAAATGACCCCATTTTGGAAAGTAGACATCCCAAGGAAATTGCTGAGAGGCATGTTGAGCCCATTGAATATTTATTTTTTTCGTCCCAAGTGATTGAATAATGACAAAAAAAAAAATAAAAAAAAAAAATTACAAAAAGTTGTCACTAAATGATATATTGTTCACACATGCCATGGTTATATGTGGAATTGCACCCCAAAATACATTCTGCTGCTTCTCCTGAGTACGGGGATAGCACATGTGTGGGACTTTTTAGGAGCCTAGCCACGTACGGGACCCCGGAAACCAAGCACCGCCTTCAGGATTTCTAAGGGCGCAAATTTTTGATTTCACTCCTCACTACCTATCACAGTTTCGAAGGCCATAAAATGCCAAAATAGCACAAAACCCCCCCCAAATTACCCCATTTTGGAAAGTAGACACCCCAAGCTATTTACTGAGAGGCATGTTCAGTCCATGGAATATTTTATATTTTGCCACAAGTTGCGGGAATATGACAAACTTTTTTTTTTTTGCACAAAGTTGTCACTAAATGATATATTGCTCACACATGCCATGGGCATATGTGAAATTACACCCCAAAATACATTCTGCTGCTTCTCCTGAGTACGGGGATACCACATGTGTGGGACTTTTTGGGAGCCTAGCCGCGTACGGGACCCCAAAAACCAAGCACCGCCTTCAAGGTTTCTAAGGGCATAAATTTTTGATTTCACTCCTCACTACCTATCACAGTTTTGAAGGCCATAAAATGCCAAGATGGCACAAAACCCCCCCAAATGACCCCATTTTGGAAAGTAGACACCCCAAGCTATTTGCTGAGAGGCATGTTGACCCCATTGAATATTTTTTTTTTTGTCCCAAATGATTGAATAATGACAAAAAGAAAAAAAAAAATGTACAAAAAGTTGTCACTAAATGATATATTGCTCACACATGCCATGGTTATATGTGGAATTGCACCCCAAAATACATTCTGCTGCTTTTCCTGAGTACGGGGATACCACATGTGTGGGACTTTTTGGGAGCCTAGCCGCGTACAGGGCCCCAAAAACCAAGCACCGCCTTCAGGATTTCTAAGGGCGTAAATTTTTGATTTCACTCCTCACTACCTATCACAGTTTTGAAGGCCATAAAATGCCAAAATAGCACAAAACCCCCCCAAATTACCCCATTTTGGAAAGTAGACACCCCAAGCTATTTGCTGAGAGGCATGTTGAGTCCATGGAATATTTTATATTTTGCCACAGGTTGCGGGAATATGACAAACTGTTTTTTTTTTTGCACAAAGTTGTCACTAAATGATATATTGCTCACACATGCCATGGGCATATGTGAAATTACACCCCAAAATACATTCTGCTGCTTCTCCTGAGTACGGGGATACCACATGTGTGGGACTTTTTGGGAGCCTAGCCGCGTACGGGACCCCAAAAACCAAGCACCGCCTTCAAGGTTTCTAAGGGCATAAATTTTTGATTTCGCTCCTCACTACCTATCACAGTTTTGAAGGCCATAAAATGCCAAGATGGCACAAAACCCCCCCAAATGACCCCATTTTGGAAAATAGACACCCCAAGCTATTTGCCGAGAGGCATGTTGAGCCCATTGAATATTTTTTTTTTGTCCCAAATGATTGAATAATAACAAAAAGAAAAAAAAAAAAAATGTACAAAAAGTTGTCACTAAATGATATATTGCTCACACATGCCATGGTTATATGTGAAATTACACCCCAAAATACATTCTGCTGCTTCTCCTGAGTACGGGGATACCACATGTGTGGGACTTTTTGGGAGCCTAGCCGCGTACGGGACCCCAAAAACCAAGCACCGCCTTCAAGGTTTCTAAGGGCATAAATTTTTGATTTCACTCCTCACTACCTATCACAGTTTTGAAGGCCATAAAATGTCAAAATAGCCCAAAACCCCCACAAATGACCCCATTTTGGAAAGTAGACACCCCAAGCTATTTGCTGAGAGGCATGGTGAGTATTTTACAGCTCTCATTTGTTTTTGAAAATTAAGAAAGACATTTTTTTTTCTTTTTTTTTTTCTTTTTTTACATTTTCAAAACTTTGTGACAAAAAGCGAGATCTGCAAAATACTCAACATACCTCTCAGCAAATAGCTTGGGGTGTCTACTTTCCAAAATGGGGTCATTTGGGGGGGTTTTGTGCCATCTGGGCATTCCATGGCCTCCGAAACTGTGATAGGCAGTGAGGAGTGAAATCAAAAATTTACACCCATAGAAATCCTGAAGGCGGTGCTTGGTTTTTGGGGTCCCGTACGCGACTAGGCTCCCAAAAAGTCCCACACATGTGGTATCCCCGTACTCAGGAGAAGCAACAGAATGTATTTTGGGGTGTAATTCCACATATGCCCATGGCATGTTTGAGCAATATATAATTTAGTGACAACTTTTTGTACATTTTTTTTTTGGTCATTATTCAATCACTTGGGACAAAAAAAAAAAAATATTCAATGGGCTCAACATGCCTCTCAGCAAATAGCTTGAGGTGTCTACTTTACAAAATGGGGTCATTTGGGGGGGTTTTGAACTGTCCTGGCATTTTATGCACAACATTAGGAAGCTTATGTCACACATCATCCACTCTTCTAACCACTTGAAGACAAAGCCCTTTCTGACACTTTTTGTTTACATGAAAGAAAATTTTTTTTTGCAAGAAAATTATGTTGAACCCCCAAACATTATATATTTTTTTAAAGCAAAGGCCCTACAGATTAAAATAGTGGGTGTTGCATTTTTTTTTTCCACACAGTATTTGCGCAGCGATTTTTCAAACGCATTTTTTGGGGGAAAAACACACTTTTTTTATTTTTAATGCACTAAAAAACACTATATTGCCCAAATGTTTGATGAAATAAAAAAGATGATCATAGGCCGAGTACATGGATACCAAACACGACATGCTTTAAAATTGCGCACAAACGCGCAGCGGCGACAAAACTACATTCATTTTTAAAAGCATTTAAAAGCCTTTACAGGTTACCACGTTAGATTTACAGAGGAGGTCTACTGCTAAAATGACTGCCCTCGATCTGACCTTCGCGGTGATACCTCACATGCATGATGCAATTGCTGTTTACATATGACGCTAGACCGACGCTTGCGTTCGCCTTTGCGCAATAGCAGGGGGGGACAGCGGTGCTTTTTTTTTTTTTTTTTTTTTTTATTATTTATTTGGCTTTTTTATTTTATTTTTAAACTGTGCCTTCCATATTTTATTTTTTTACCATTTTTATCGTTATCTCAGGGAATGTAAATATCCCCTATGATAGCAATAGGTAGTGACAGGTACTCTTTTTTTGAAAAAAATTGGGGGGTTAGACCCTAGATCTTTCCTCTGCCCTCAAAGCATCTGACCACACCAAGATCGGTGTGATAAAATGCTTTCCCAATTTCCCAATGGCGCTTTTTATATCCGGGGGGGGGGGACATTCCCTCCCACTGCTTGTAAAAGCAGTCTAGAGGCTAATTATCTGCTAGAATTGCTTTTACATGAAAGCCGGCTGCTGGCTGAAAAGAATGATACCAAGATGATACCTAAACCCGCAGGCATCATTCTGGTATAAACATTCAAAGTCCAGCAACATACCAGTACGTTGCTGGTCCTTGTTGGACATGTATTGTAATCTTTTTTTTCATACAGCCTATTGGCTGAACGAAAAAAAGAGATTGATTGGTGGGTATGCCCACCATTAGAATACCTCCCTTCATCCACCCACTTCTAATGATGGGCATATATGCCGAAGCATGGGGGCATCCTCCCGCAAAAAAGTTATGCCGCGTACACACGGTCAAGCCTTCGTCGGAATTTCGACCGTATGTACGCGGCATAAAAGGTTATGCCGCGTACACACGGTCGGACTTTTCCACGGATAAGCCTCCGTTGGAATTTCGACCGTATATACGCGGCATTAGGAGCAAAATCGCTCCTCCGCCCCTGCTGCCCCCATGCTTCGGCATATATGCTCTTTTTTTTAACTGTGGTGGTGAAATCACCTCCTACAGCGTTGGAGTCACGGCTTTATGTATCGTGGGAGCAAACGCTGTTGCTGTCAAGATAAATAGATCCGTGCTGCAACTGAATGGCGTACCTGCTAAGCAAATGGTGGTTAACATTAAAACAAAGTAACATTACAGTACAACAGTAAGACCTTACCATGCCATACCTGCAAAGCAAATACCAAAACAAAACCTAGTAAAAAATAAAAAAATGTTTTAACGCAACCTGTGCCTAAAATATATATATGCCGAAGCATGGGGGCATCCTCCCGCAAAAAAGTTATGCCGCGTACACACGGTCGGAATTTCGACCGTATGTACGCGGCATTAGGAGCAAAATCGCTCCTCCGCCCCTGCTGCCCCCATGCTTCGGCATATATGCTCTTTTTTTTAACTGTGGTGGTGAAATCACCTCCTACAGCGTTGGAGTCACGGCTTT
The DNA here is from genome assembly GCA_029206835.1 of Rana muscosa. Taxonomy (NCBI): domain Eukaryota; kingdom Metazoa; phylum Chordata; class Amphibia; order Anura; family Ranidae; genus Rana; species Rana muscosa. The sequence goes on from CM055122.1 coordinate 649,135,129, forward strand.
ATGTATCGTGGGAGCAAACGCTGTTGCTGTCAAGATAAATAGATCCGCGCTGCAACTGAATGGCGTACCTGCTAAGCAAATGGTGGTTAACATTAAAACAAAGTAACATTACAGTACAACAGTAAGACCTTACCATGCCATACCTGCAAAGCAAATACCAAAACAAAACCTAGTAAAAAATAAAAAAATGTTTTAACGCAACCTGTGCCTAAAATATATATATGCCGAAGCATGGGGGCATCCTCCCGCAAAAAAGTTATGCCGCGTACACACGGTCGGAATTTCGACCGTATGTACGCGGCATTAGGAGCAAAATCGCTCCTCCGCCCCTGCTGCCCCCATGCTTCGGCATATATGCTCTTTTTTTTAACTGTGGTGGTGAAATCACCTCCTACAGCACTGGAGTCACGGCTTTATGTATCGTGGGAGCAAACGCTGTTGCTGTCAAGATAAATAATTCCGCGCTGCAGTTGAATGGCGCACCTGAAAACAAAAAATTACATACCTGAAAAGCAAGCATGATAAAACATTGCAGAATAGAATACAGTAAAAAAGAGCAGAACAATAGAGAGAAAATAGAGAGAGAGAGAACAATAAAACGACAACTATTTTTGGTTTTTTTATTTTATATTTTTTTTGTGTTTTGTTTTTTACGTTTTTTTTTTCTTTTTTACACTTTTTTTTGTAACTTTACAACTGTAATGGTTCGGGTCTCTCAAAATGTAATGGCATCTTGGGAGACCCTGTGTAAGTGTGTCCTAGTCTGTGAAATGCTGTACCCTACGCTAAAACTTCACTTTTGAGTGGTAGCGTTCAAAACATTCACCTTGGCAAAGACCAGGCTTGTCAGGACAGCGTGGACAAAAACTACGGGTGTCACGCCTAAATCCGCGCTTGCTACAGACACGACATCTTTTTTGGGGGTGGCTTTGGGTAGGGGTACTCGGGAGGACATACGAATAATGCCTCTCATGCAGCCGGCTTACTGCATTTGGTTGGGGATGGTGAGGTGCAGAACCGCCTGGATACAGGAGTTCTGTGACTATCTCATTCTGGAATTTTAGAAGAGATAACGTCCCGCCTGAAGCTCTGTATAGCACATGAGCGTTCAGCAAAGCCAATTGGAATAATGATAGAGACACTTTTTTGTACCAGCGTCTCGCCTTACGGTCAATTAGATACGGCGCCATCAACTGGTCGTTGAGGTCCACCCCTCCCATATTTTGGTTATATTCGTGGACACAGAGGGGTTTCTCCACAACACCAGTCGCCGTAGGAATTTGGACTGTCGTGTCTGCATGAAGGGAGGTAAGAAGGAAAACATTCTTATTGTCCCTCCACTTCATAGCGAGCAAGTTATTACACTTCAAGCAGGCTCTCTCCCCCAGCCTAAGACGGGCATCTACAAGCCGCTGGGGAAAGCTCCGGCGATTAGGTCGCACGGTGCCACATGCTCCAATCTTATGATCAAACAAGTGACTAAACAGTGGCACGCTCGTGTAATAATTGTCCACATACAAGTGGTACCCCTTTCCGAATAAGGGTGACACCAAGTTCCACACTATCTTGCCAGCGCTCCCTATGTAATCCGGGCAGTTGACCGACTCAATCTGACTGTCTTTTCCCTCATAAACCGTAAAGTTCACTACATAGCCTGTTGCCCTGTCACAGAACTTGTAGAGCTTGACCCCGTATCTGGCACGCTTGCTGGGAAGGTACTGCTTGAAAGACAAGCGGCCAGAAAATTTAATCAGGGACTCATCAACGCAGACAACTTGATCGGGAGTAAACAAGGCTGCAAAACGTTCGTTGAAGTGGTTTATGAGGGGCCGAATTTTATAGAGCCGGTCGTATTCAGGGTCCCCACGTGGACGACAAAGTTCATTGTCGTTGAAGTGCATGAACCGCAAAATCTGCTCGTATCGTGCCCTGGACATGGAGGCAGAGAACACGGGCATGTGGTCAATTGGGTGCGTGGACCAATAAGCACGCAATGACGGAAATTTATGTGTGCCCATGTTGAGGGAAAGGCCCAGAAAGGTCTTAAATTCGGAAACCGTAATTGGTTTCCAATTTCTGGCAATTTTAGGCAACTGGGGGTTAGCGGCGATAAATTGACCAGCATATAAATTACTCTGGTCCACAATAGATCTATAGAGATCTTCCGTGAAAAACAGCGAATAAAAATCGATTGGCATAAAATCAGCTGTTTCCACCTGAATACCGGGTTGGGCAGTGAATGGGGGAAGTACGGGTTCTGCAGAAGTGGTGGGGACCCAATCAGGATAGGCAAATTCTGCAGGAAGGGCAGTATGGGCACGACGGGCCTGCCTTTGTCTTCTTGGTGGCAGCGGGACACTACTTGTGCTTGCCACCTCGCCAGCTTGAACTGCACTTATGGGACTCGCCACGTCACCAAGTGTTACTGCAGTGCTGGATGTACGTCCAGGCTGTACTAGGCCGCTGGTGCTTGCCAGTTCACCAGAAGGAATAGCGGCGCTAGTACTACTCTGCTCCATGATACGAGAGACCTGCGGTTCTTGCTCCTCAACAACCTCAGAAGATCGGGATCGGGTACGCCTGACCTTAGCAGGGACCTCAACTTCGTCGTCAGAGCTATCTGACGTGGGGCCGCTGACGTCACTGTCTTCTACGGGAAGATATTCTGAGCCTGAATCTGACAGATACGTGACCTCCTCTTCACTATCTGTCATGCTCAGAATCTCGTAGGCCTCTTTACTAGTGTACCTTCGACTTGCCATTTTGGGCTCTAAATTTAGGGGTACACTAGTAAGATTCACAGGAAAAAAAGCACCTGACTGTCGTCAGCAAATATATCAAACGCTACAAAAAAACTGTTAGCGATCGCAGGGATCAGGCCTGTCTCTGCGAACGCTGCAGTTATGTGTGTTGTGTTTGGTAAGTGACAGTGATCGATCGATACTGCACTTGGGTGGGCTGGGCTGGGCTGGGCTGGGCGGAGGGGCTAAACGCAGGTACTAGCAGGTATCTGGGCTGATCCCGCTAACACTGCGTTTTTGGGAACCCTAAACCGCTGGGGATGCTAGTATAGATCTGATCAGATACTATACCACTAAGGGGGGTGTATGCTTTGCGCGTGGGTGTTAGCGTTACTGGCACTAACCTAACACTGCCTGGGGCGACGCAGACCCTCTCTGGCGCTAAAACCTAATTGATCTCACCCGCCGGGCGATCAGGGGGGTTAAACCTTTATTGGGTTATATACGGCGGGTGCCCTGATGCTATAAAAAGCAAACTAATCAACCAGCGTCACCCGTAACCTTTATATGGTGATCACTGGTGAAAGGGTTAACTAGGGGCAATCAGGGGGTTAAAACCTTTATTAGGTTAAATATGGGGGTACCTGACACCAATAAAAACCTGCGGCGAACCTAAAAAAAAAATAACTGCCTATCTTAAACACCAGCGACACGAATACAGCGATCGGAAAAACAATCGCTTAGTGACGCTGAAGTTAGGGGGTGAAAGGGTTACCTGGGGGGTGATCAAGGGGTTAAACCTTTATTAGGGGGGGTTAGGGGGCTACCCTGGACCTAAAGGGGCCTAATCCTAACTGCCTTGCAACTTTTTACAATCACAGATGACACTAAATGCAGTGATCAGTAAAATAAATGATCACTGCAATCAGTGACACTGTGATTGGGGGCTTTGGGGTGACCTGGGGGGTGATCTGGGGGTGACTGGGGGGTGATTTGTGTGCCTATGTGTACCTACGTGTCAGTGGACTGTTGGAGCACTAACCTCTGTCTTCACTCCTCGGCGCCGGGAACGAAAAGACCGCGGCGAGGGAGATGACATCACTTCCTCCAGCCTGTGTTTACATCACATGGCGGAGGAAGCAATTTCATTGGCCGGGAGCGATCGCGAGGGGGGGGGCGGAATCGAGCGGCCGCCCCCTCATGCCTGATCGCTCCCGAACACTTAACGGCCGCTCACTGCAGTGAAGGGGGGTCCGGATGGACCCCCCAACTGCACAAAGGCGATCACGTAGATCTACGTGATTCTGCCTGTCCGTGCCATTCTGCCGATGTAAATCGGCGGTGGGCGGTCGTTAAGTGGTTAAAGAGAGAGATTACAGAGAGAGACAGTGTCATTTATATTGAGTTAGATAGAGCAGGCAGGCGATTCAGTTAGCTGCAGTTACAGTGTGCAAAGGCTATATATGCATCCTAGGTGTTGTATATATATATATACACTGTATTCAGTTTAGCTAGATCCGTTCCTGTTATTCTCTATACTGTGACAGGCAGGCAGGTGATTGTGCTAGCTGCAGTCAGTGTTTCACTTAGTGTACTGTGTGCTTTGCATAGCGTTCACCTAAAGCTTACCTGAAAACAGTTAGTGACTAATAGTGGTGTCCTCATAATAAAACCACAGGCAGAGAGCTGCAAGTATTTTCAGTTAGTGTACTGTGTCCTCTGCACAGTTTTCACCTAAAACTAACTGAAGACAATTGCTGCTTTTTCCATACTAATACCACAGCAGGCAGTTGATTCTGATAGCTGTATTATAATCAGTACATACAGTATATATATATATATACATCCCACCTTTGTGCAGCTACATCTTACTGCAGGCTATTAGTATGTCTGGAAGGACAACAAGGAGAGGCAGACAGTCACGAGGCAATAAAAGAGGGCAAGAAGGCTCTGTGTCTAGAGGCAACGGTGCTGGTCGTGGACACGGTGCATCCTCATCAGTACGTGGCCGTGGGACACGCTTGTCCTTTTTTTCGTCAGCTGGCCATGTTGAGCCGCAACATGCCCAAGATTTGGTAGAGTGGATGACCAAGCCGTCCTCATCCTCCTCATCCTCTCTCACCCAGGCTCAGGGTACTTTGTCTGGCAAAGCAGCTGCCAAAGAGGCCTCTTCCCTCGGCTCAATGGCATCAGTCACTCCTTCCCTAGCCCCACCATGTCCTCCTGAGGAGTCCCCTGAACTGTTTGACCACAGTGTTGGGTACATGCTCCAGGAGAATGCCTGGCGTTTTGAAGGCTCCGATGATGGAACCCAGCTGGAGAAAGGCAGTAACGTGAGCCCAGAGAGAGGGGGTAGTAACGTGAGCCCAGAGAGAGGGGGTGCCCAACAAGGACAGCTATCTGGCAGTCATGTTCCCCCAGCTGCAGCATACTGCCAGATTTGCTCCAGTGATAAGGAGGGGATGATGAGGTCACTGACTCCACGTGGGTGCCTGATAGGAGAGAGGAGGAGGAGGAGGCACATCTCCAGCGAGGCAGGATGCCCTCCAGGGGCCAGCTTAAGGGCACACCGCAGAGCTCCGCATGTGCAGGGCGCTGCTGTCTCTACGCGTTATTTCAAAAGTTCTTTGGTGTGGGCCTTTTTTCTGACGTGTGCAGCAGATCGCACCGTTGCCATTTGCAACATATGTCTAAAGCGTATCTCGCGTGGCCAAAACATCAGCTGCTTGGGTACCACGTGCTTGACCAGACATATGTCGACCTGCCATGCAGTTCGTTGGCAAGCCTACCTAAAAGTCCCACACCAAAGAACAAAGCGGACCTCTCCTTGCTCCTCATCAGCTGGGATCTCCAACCCCACTATACCTTCAGTCCTCTCTGAAACCTGCACTGAGAGGAATGAAGGTGTAGAATTAGGTGTGTCACAGCCAAGTACTTGCAGGCAATCTGCTATCGGTACACCGACGTCCTATTGTACCAGGAAAATTTCCCTGCCCCAGCTGCTGCACCGCTGAAAGAAGTTTGTTCCCAGCCATCCACATGCCCAGCGGTTGAATGCTAGCTTGGCTAAATTGCTAGCACTTCAACTGCTGCCTTTTCAGTTGGTAGACTCTGCCCCCTTCCGTGAGTTTGTGGAATGTGCGGTTCCTCTGTGGCAGGTTCCCAAACGCCACTTTTTCTCACGGAAGGCGATTCCGGCTCTCTACCGGCATGTGGAAGGCAATGTCTTGGCCTCGCTGGACAGGGCGGTCAGCGGTAAGGTGCATATTACCGCTGACTCATGGTCCAGCAGGCATGGACAGGGACGTTACCTATCTTTCACGGCGCATTGGGTGACTCTGCTGGCAGCTGGGAAGGATGCAGGACAAGGTGAGTAGTGTTGGAGGTTGTTTCGCCACCACGCCTCCAAAATGTTACTACTGGTGATTCTGACACACCTCTCTCATCCACCCCCGCCTCTTCTTCTTCCTCCATGGCCTCTTCCTGTGCTTTGTCCTCGGAACCAGCGGTGCTCCGTAGGCGTCCAATGGGCTACGCAAGTACACAGGCAAAAAGATGCCATGCGGTGCTTGAGCTGGTGTGCTTGGGGGACAGGAGCCACACTGGGGCAGAGATTTTGTCAGCTCTGCAGGGGCAGGCTCAGAGGTTGTTGACACCACGCCAGCTTAAGCCAGGAAAGGTGGTTTGCGTCAATGGCACCAACCTCCTCTCCGCCCTCCGACAGGGACAACTGACCCATGTGCCCTGTTTGGCTCACGTCCTTAACTTGGTGGTGCAGCGGTTCTTGGGCAGGTACCCGGGCTTCCAGGAGGTCCTGAAGCAGGCCAGGAAACTCTGTGGGCATTTCAGCTGGTCATATAATGCCAGTGCTCGGCTGGCTGAGCTGCATAAGGATTACAACCTGCCCAAGAACCGCCTAATCTGTGACATGCCCACCAGGTGGAACTCTATGTTGGCCATGCTGCAGCGGCTGCACACGCAGCAAAGGGCCATCAATGAGTATCTGTTGCAATATGGCACCAGGACAGGGTCAGGGGAGCTTGGATTTTTTTTCCCCACACAAGTGGGCCATGATCAGGGATGCATGCACTGTCCTGGCACCATTTTAGGAGGCCACAAGGATGGTGAGCAGTGACAGTGCATGCATCAGTGACACTGTCCCTCTTGTCCGCCTGTTAGAGCACACGCTTCGAGGAATAATGGACAGGGCACTTAAGGCAGAACAGAGGCAGGAAGAGGAGGACTTCCTTACCTCTCAAGGCCCCCTTTATCCAGACAATGTTTCTGCTGGCCCGGCTATCACACAGGAAGAGGAGGAGGAGGAGGATGATTGTGTCAGCGTGGAGGTGGAGACTAGCACTCAGCATCAGCAGCAGTCTTCAAGGGTTCAATTACAGTCCCAAGACACCCGTGGACTTGTACGTGGCTGGGAGGAGGTGGCTGAGGATCATGTCGTCCTCAGTGACCCAGAGCACTCCACACCGAATGCCTCAGCCAACCTACGCTGCGTGGCCTCCCTGATCCTGCAAAGCCTGCAGAAGGATCCTCGTATTCCTGCGATCAAGGAGAGGGATCATTACTGGCTGGCAACCCTCCTTGATCCATGTTACAAGGGTAAGGTTGCGGACCTTATCTTGCCATTGCAGAGGGAGCAGAGGATGAAGCATCTTCGGGAGGCCTTGCAGAAAGGTCTGTGCAACGTGTTCCCAGAGACTGGGAGGTTACAAATTCCTGGTCCTGGACAACCTGTTGCTGAGGCTTCTGTCAAAGAAGGAGCGGCGGAGAAGGTGGCCGTCTGACCGATGCGTTCAGACAATTTTTTAGTACGCAGCCCCAAGGTACGATCGGTTCCAGCAACCATTGCCAGCGTCTGGTTTACACGGTGCAGGAATACTTAGGGGCAAGATCAGACTTGGAGACCTTTCCCACCGAAAATCCTCTGGGTTACTGGGTCTTGAGGATGGATCACTGGCCAGAGCTTGCACAGTATGCAATTGAGCTACTGGCCTGTCCTGCATCCAGCATTCTTTCGGAATGCACATTCAGTGCTGCTGGAGGCTTTGGTGTGTGCCTGTCCACCGACTCGGACGATCGACTGACATTCATAAAAATGAATCAGTCTTGGATCACCACCAGCTACCAAGCACCTGATGCTGATGTAACCGAATAATTTTTTGGGAAATGTCAGACCCCTTCAAGACTGCCTATGCTGATGCTGAGTGACTATCCCCTTATGCTGAGTGACTATCCTCTTCCTCCTCATGCTGATAGCTTGTAAGAAAATTGTTGGTTCTGGGCACCCCCACCAGTGGCTAAGGCCCAATTATTTACAATTTTTGATACAGTGCTTTGCAGCAGGGCTCATTGCTGCGCTCCAACTACAGTATCTGTGAGGGGTTGCAGTGTTGTGGCACCAGTACCAGTGCCTAAGGCCCAATTTTTCAGCCCCTGTTAAACAGGGGCGTGTAAATACAATTTTGATGCAATACTTTGCAGCAAGGCTCATTCCTGCGCTCCTAATAGAGTATCTGTGAGGGGTTGCAGTGTTGTAGCACCAGTGCCTAAGGCCAAATTTTTCTGCCCCTGTTTAACAGGGGCGTGTAATTACAATTTTTGATGCAATACTTTGCAGCAGGGCTCATTGCTGCGCTCCAAGGAAAGTATCTGTGAGGGGTTGCAGTTTTGTGGCACCAGCACCAGTGCCTAAGGCCCAATTTTTCTGCCCCTGTTTAACAGGGGCATGTAATTACAATTATTGATCTAATAATTCACAGCAGGGCCCATTCCTACGCCTACCAAGAGAAACTGTGATGGCTTAAAGTGTTGTGGCAAAAACCACCACCACCACCACCAAAGGCCCAATTTGTCTGCCCCTTTCCAACAGAGGCATGTAATTACAATTCTTGATCTAATATTTCACAGCTGGGCCCATTCCTGCACTCACCAAGAGTAACTGTGAGGACTTACAGTGTTGTGGCACCAGCACCACCACCAAAGGCCCAATTTTTACTACCACTGTTCAACAATGGCATGTAATTACAATTCTTGATATAATAGTTCACAGCAGGGCGTTCCAGCGCCCACCAAGAGTAACTGTGAGGGCTTACAGTGTTGTGGCAACACCAACACCTAAGGGCCAAATTTCTGCAGAGTATATACGGCAGGCCCCTACTTTCAAACATCCAACTTACAAACGACTCCTACTTGCAAACGGAAGGAGACAACAGGAAGTGCGAGGAAATCTACCCCTAAGAAGGCAAATTCTCTCCTGTAAGAGTTAATATGGGAAAAGGTGTCTGATGCTTTAGCACCAATCCTTGTTTCAATAAAAAAACCAAATTTTCAAAAAACATTTGTCTTTGGGGCGGAAAGTGAGGTGAAATGTTCTGAACAGGTGCACAGACAGCAAAAAAATGTTACAGGGGTGATAACCCTTCCCTATGTTTTCCAAAAAGCTTAAAAATAGATTTTTTGGCTGGAGTTTCAATTTAAAAATGTACCAGTTCAAAATTACGAAGAGATTCTACTTAAGAACAAACCTACAGTCCCTGTCTTGTTTGCACCGCCTGTATACTGCTGTACAGAGTATATAGGTCCTGGGGGCCCCACGCCTTTCCTTTTTTAATTTGGGTGCGGGGTTCCCCTTAATATCCATACAAGACCCAAATGGGCTGGGGTACCCATGCCAATTTTCCCAATGATAGAGGATAGTCACTCAGCATAACAGGATAACAGGATAGTCACTCAGCATCAGCATAGGCAGTCTTGAAGGGATCTCCCATTCAAAAAAAATTTATTCAGTTGCATCAGCATCAGGTGTTTGGTAGCTGGTGATCCAAGACTGATTCCTTTTTATGAAGGTCAGCCGATCGACCGATTCGGTGGACAGGCGCACCCTGTGATCAGTTACAAAGCCTCCAGCAGCACTGAATGTGCGTTCTGAAAGAACGCTGGATGCAGGACAGGCCAGTAGCTCAATTGCATACTGTGCAAGCTCTGGCCAGTGATCCATCCTCAAGACCCGGTAACCCAGAGGATTTTCGGTGGGAAAGGTGTCCAAGTCTGATCTTGCCCCTAGGTATTCCTGCACCATGTAAAACAGACGCTGGCGATGGTTGCTGAAACCGATCATACCTTGGGGCTGCGGACTAAAAAATTGTCTGAACGCATCGGTCAGACGGCCACCTTCTCCACCGCTCCTTCTTTGACTGACCGAAGCCTCAGCAACACGTTGTCCAGGATCAGGATTTGTAACCTCCCAGTCTCTGGGAACGCGTTGCACTGACCTTTCTGCAAGGCCTCCCGAAGATGTTTCATCCTCTGCTCCCTCTGCGACTGCAAGATAAGTTCCGCAACCTTACCCTTGTAACGTGGATCAAGGAGGGTTTCCAGCCAGTAATGATCCCTCGCTTGTAACGCTTCAGGTAATGTTACTATAAAGTTTGGTGTGGATCACAGCTTCGGAGGTATATATGATGAACTTAACAGTTAACTATAAGTAGGCAGAAATCAGATAAGGAGACTCAGATAATTTGGGAATACTTGTGGTTTTATTTAGTTTGGTAGTACACAGTCATAACATGGAGTTCCAGAGGAAACTTAGGTGAAGTAGCAGTACACAGGATAAAAGGTTATAGTATACGGAGGAATACTTGCTGTGAGAGGACTGGGGCTCTGTCCGGCCCAAAAGCTGGAAGTTAGAGGGGCTCTGACCGGCCCAATAGTGAGGAGGCAGCCGGGCTCTATCAGGCCCAATAGTGAGATGGAAGTCGGGGCTCTATCCGGCCCAATAGTGAGATGGAAGTCGGGGCTCTATCCAGCCCAATAGTGAGATGGAAGTCGGGGCTCTATCCGGCCCAATAGTGAGATGGAAGTAGGGGCTCTATCCGACCCAATAGTGAGATGGAAATAGGGGCTCTATCCGGCCCAATAGTGAGATGAAGTCAGGGCTCTATCTGGCCCAATAGTGAGATGGAAGTAGGGGCTCTATCCGGCCCAATAGTGAGATGGAAGTAGGGTCTCTATCTGGCCCAATAGTGAGATGGTAGTCGGGGCTCTATCCGGCCCAATAGTGATATGGAAGTAGGGGCTCTATCCGGCCCAATACTGAGGGAAGACGGTCGTCAGCTGCTGGAGCTATTTACCTGGTGTCATGTTCCTAGCACGAACACCAAGCAAAGGGTGTCAGCTGTTTAAGTAGGGAGAAGAGGTGGAGCCGGGTGATGGCGCTGTGAGTCATTGGACTGTGACGGCGTTGGTTGAGATCTCGGACCCCCGGGGGAGAGATAAGGACATTATAGGACCACCCCGAGGGACCCCTTCCGGGGGCCAAAGTAGCAGGCCTGTCAGGATTGTGAGAATGGAAGAGGTGGACCAATCGCGGGGCATGAACCTCGGAGGCGGGTTCCCAGGAGTCATCCTGTGGACCGTAGTTCTTCCAATGGATCAAATACTGTAAACGGTTTCTATATAGATGGGGGTCCAGGATCTGTGCGACTTTGTATTCCTCCTGACCGGGGGGCTGGAATACGACCTGGGAAGGTGTTGGGATGGTAGGGTTTGATTAGGGAGACGTGGAAAGTCAGATGAATACGTAAGGTGGATGGTAGTTTCAGTCTCACTGCCGCCGGGTTGATCACTGATTGGATGGGGAAAGGACCAATGAATAATCCACTAAATTTGCGTGATGGGGTCTGCAGGTTGAGGTGTTTGGTGGATAGCCATACTAAATCTCTGATTTTGTATGTGGGTGGAGTCCTCCTGTGAAGATCGTAGTAGGCCTTCGGTCTGCTTTGGGCTCTAGTGATGTTATCGCATAGGTGAGGAATGAGGTCCTTTAAGGTGTTGACAAAATCTTCAGCCGCTGGGTTGTTGGTAGGAATCTGCTGAGGGATGAAGGAGGGATGGAAACCGTAGTTAGCATAAAAAGGTGAATTACCTGTGGTAGTACTGGTATTGTTGTTATATGCAAATTCCGCTAGGGGAAGTAACTCATGCCAATTGTTTTGTAGGTGAGTGCAGTAACAACGGATATATTGTTCTAGACAGCGGTTTACCCTTTCGGTTTGCCCATTTGTTTAAGGATGGTAGGCAGCTGATAATCGATGGTCAATCTGGAGTTTTAGACCGAGAGCTTTCCAGAATCTGGAGATTAACTATGAACCTCGATCGGACACCATTCTGGAAGGGATACCGTGGAGTTTGAAAACATGCTGTATCAAGATCTCGGCCGTCTCTTTGGAGTTTGGTAGTTTCGTGAGAGGCATGAAGTGAGCTATTTTGGTAAGGTAGTCGACTGCGACTAGGATCGTGTTGTAACCGCCTGAGCGGGGTAATTCCACGATAAAGTCAAGTGAAACGGCCTGCCATTTTTCTGGTATAGGGAGGGTTGTGAGGAGACCGAAAGGGGGTCGGGATTCGTGTTTAGAGCGGGCACAAGTCTCGCAGGAGGACACATACTCACTTACTGACTCCTCCATCTTCGGCCACCAGAAGTGTCGGCGAAGGAGATCCAGGGTCCTGGTGATGCCGGGATTCCCAGCTAGGGGTGCATCATGTCGAATAATTTGATGGTGTAGAGGAGTCGGGATGTACAGCCGGTTATTTTTGTAGAGGAACACTTCTTCATCTGTCTCTAACTGCAGTGGGGGTTTTTCTGAGTTTAGGGTCTGCTGCAATTCCTATTTGAGGGTCAAAATGGTGCATAAGATCTTTTGCTGTGGGATGATTTGGGAAATTCTGTCAGGTGTACATTGATGTTCTTCCAGGCGAGATAGTGAATCAGCCTTTCCATTTTTGGAGCCAGGACGGTAGGTGATGACAAAGTGGAATCTATCGAAGAAGAGAGCCAAGCGTATCTGTCTGGAGGAGAGTGTTTTGTTACGCTAAATGTATTGAAGGTTTTGATGGTCATAGTACACTATAAAGGGTAGTGAGGTACCCTTGAGTAGGTGTCTCCAAGTCTCCAGGGCGGATTTCACTGCTAGCAACTCTTTTTCCCCTACTGGGTAATTGATCTCTGCGGGAGTGAGGGATCGAGAATGGTAGGCCACAGGGTGAAGCGGTCCATTAATGGACGATTTTTGGGATAGGATAGCCCCTAGGGCCAGATGGGAGGCATCGACCTCCAAGATGTATTGTAGATTAGGGTCTGGTAAGCGTAGGGTAGGAGCCGTAGTGAAGCGACATTTCAGGGTATCAAAGGCCTCCTGAGTTTGTGCCTTCCATGCATAGTTGGAGTGGATACTTGTTAGTTGGGTTAATGGTTTTACGACTAAGAAAAATGTTTTGATGAATTTGCGATAAAAATTTGCGAAAGGTAGTATTGGAGGAACTAAGGTGACACTGGCCACGTTGTACGCACCAAATGTACATCAAGATTTATTCATGAAGAAGGTCCTTTCGGAGTTATCAGAATTTGCAGAGGGTAAACTGATCCTGGGGGGAGACTTTAATATCTCTCTGGATCCTAAACTAGATACCTCCCAAGGGACTTCATCAATACCAGGGGGGGTCAGAAGGGGCATATTGCGGAAATTACATGAAGCGCAATTAGTGGACATCTGGAGGATAATGCATGCAGAGGAAAGGGATTATACCTTTTTCTCTAATCCGCACCAAGTGTACTCCCGCATAGACCTTTTTCTGATCCCCCATTATATGATTTCCTTAGTATCAGAAGTGATGATTGGAAATATAACGTGGTCAGATCACGCCCCGATCAGCTTGTGCCTCTCCCTATCCAATACGGTTCTCTCCCAAGAAAGAAGGTGGCGATTAAATGAGAGCTTGCTACAGAACCCTGAAGTAAGGGAAGACGTGGCTAAAGAAATTACAGCATATTTTCAAGTTAATGAAACGCCGGGGAGCGACCCGGGAATGGTGTCGGAGGCGCACAAGACAGTGATCAGGGGAGTCCTGATTAAACAGGGATCAATACTGAAGAAGAAGAGAGAAAAACACATTAGAGAATTGTTAGAAGGGATTCAGAAATTGGACTCTCAGCATAAAAAGACACAAGTACCTTCCATTGGAAGGGAACTTGGTCAGTTGAGAAGACAGTTGGCAGAGGTCCTGCGTTTTAAAGCCCATGCAATAATACAAAGAGGAAGGAAAGTAAATTACGAACTGGGAGATAAGTGTAGCAAATTGCTAGCTGGGAAATTAAAAGAAAAAAATCTGTCAACATATATCCCACAAATCAGAGGGAAAGAAGGACACCTATTACGGAAACCAAAAGAGATAGCCGAGGAATTTGGAGAATATTATTCTTCGCTATATAACCTGGCACAAGAACCAGTCCCACAGTCAGTTATAGAGGAATATCTTTCGAGGGCAGATTCTCCAAGGCTTTCATCGCCAGCTCGATGTAGTTTAGAAACCCCTATCTCTAGGGAGGAATTGAATGCAGTATTAAAAAAGATTAATTCCGGAAAAGCTCCGGGCCCGGATGGATATACTATAAGATATTATAAAGAATTTGCCACATTATTGAGTGGTCAGATGGTGAAGTTCTTTAATGCACTGGGCCAGACAGCGGCATTCCCACCGGATGCTCTTTTAGCACATATTACGGTGATCCCAAAGGAGGGGAAAGACCCGGGGGAATGCGGCAGTTATAGGCCGATTTCATTATTGAACTCGGATTTAAAACTGTTTACGAAAATACTGGCATCACGACTTCAACCATGGCTTCCTCAGCTAGTAGATTTAGACCAGGTGGGATTCATCCCTACACGGAAAGCAAGAGACAATACGATAAAAGTCCTTAACCTGGTCCATTATGCCAACGAGAGGGACATCCCTTGCGTGTTCCTAAATACGGATGCTGAGAAAGCATTCGATAGAGTGAATTGGCGCTTTCTTCTTGAAGTGCTGCGACGCGTGGATTTAGGGGAACGTGTGCTCAGTTGGATCATGGGTGTTTACACGACCCCACGCGCTGCAGTAAAGGTAAATGGAGTGTATTCAAAACCTTTTAAGATCACAAATGGAACACGACAGGGATGTCCCCTTTCACCTTTACTATTTGCACTTTCACTAGAGCCACTACTGAATAAAATTCGCCAGAATTTGGATATACAGGGGGTTCAAATAGGAGATCAAATCCATAAAGTATCGGCATATGCGGATGATTTGTTGTTTTCCATGTCTAATCCACATATTTCACTCCCCAACCTTGTGAGGGAGATTGACAGTTACGGTAGGCTTTCAAATTTGAAAATAAACCATACTAAATCTGAGGCAATGAGTGTGGCAATGCCCGCCTCGATGTGTAAAACGATACAATTAAATTTTAGGTTTAAATGGGAAACTAAGTTAAAGTATCTGGGCACTCACATACCATCAAATTTAAAAAATACTTTCAAGATACATTTCCCACCATTATACAATTCAATAAGAACACTTTTGGATAAATGGCAACATGGGTGTCAGGGCCCGGACGGGTGGCTAGTGAGGACACAGGAGGTGGATCCTCTGTGCCAGAGAGGCGAAGGCACGGGTCGCACTGGAGGACCGGTTCTAAGCAGCTACCGGTTTTCACCAGAGCCCGCCGCAAGGCGGGATGGACTTGCTGCGGCGGTAGCAACCAGGTCGTGTCCCCCAGTAGCGGCTCGACTTCTCTGGCAGCTGAGATAGGCACGGTACACTGGGACTAGGCAGAGGCAAGGTCAGACGTAGTGGAAGGTCAGGGCAGGCGGCAATGGTTCGTAGTCAGGGGCAACGGCAGAAGATCAGATACACTGGCAAGACAGCTACAAAACGCTTTCTCAGGGCAGTAAGGCAACAAGATCCGGCAAGGACAGGAAGGGGAAGTGGGTTTTTAAGTGTTTAGGGTGTGACACAGTAATTGGACCAGGCACCAATCAATGGTGCACTGGCCCTTTAAATTTAAGAAGACCGGCGCGCGCGCGCCCTAGAGAGCAGCGGGGCCGCGCGCGCCGGGACGGAGCAGGAGGAGGAGGCCGGTAAGCAGGATGGGATGCGATCCGCGGGCGGACAGGTGCCGCCGCATGGATCGCATCCCCGCCAGCATCAGAGCAGCGCTCACGGTCAGAGGAGCCGACCGGAGCGCTGCAAGGGGACAGACGCCGCAGGCGCTCCGGGATGGATGGGACACCCGGAGCGCTCGGCGTTACAGTACCCCCCCTTAGGTCTCCCCCTCTTCTTGGAACCCAAGAATCTATGGATGAGCTCTTTATCTAAAATGTTGGCCTCAGGTTCCCAGGACCTTTCCTCAGGACCACAGTTCTCCCAATCAACTAAAAAACATTTTTTACCTCGGATGACCTTGGAGGCGAGGATCTCTTTCACCGAGAAGACATCAGAAGAACCAGAGACAGGAGCAGGAGCAGTGACCTTAGGGGAAAATCGGTTAAGAATGAGGGGTTTAAGAAGAGACACATGAAAAGAGTTGGGAATACGAAGAGAAGGAGGAAGGTGGAGCTTGTAAGAAACAGAATTGATTTGGTTTTTGATTTTAAATGGCCCGAGGTAACGAGGGCCCAGCTTGTAGCTAGGTACCCGAAACCGAACATATTTGGAGGAGAGCCACACTTTGTCACCAGGGGCATAGACAGGAGAGATTCTTCTTTTTTTATCTGCATGTCTCTTCATGTGGGCAGAGGCCAGTGAGAGCGACTTTTGAGTCTCTTTCCAGATAGAGGCAAAGTCCTGAGTTAATTCATCCACGGCCGGAACTCCAGAAGACGTGGGAATGGGGAGGGGGGGCAATGGGTGACGGCCGTAGACCACAAAGAAAGGCGACTTGGAGGAAGATTCAGAGTTCTTGAAATTGTATGAGAATTCTGCCCAGGGCAATAGGTCGACCCAATCGTCTTGACGGGCGGAGACAAAATGTCGTAGGTAGTCGCCAAGGACCTGGTTAACTCTCTCCACCTGTCCATTGGACTGCGGGTGATAAGCGGAAGAAAAATTCAACGTAATCTTTAGTTGAGTACAGAGAGCTCTCCAAAATTTTGAGATGAATTGAACGCCTCTATCCGAGACGATATGTGAGGGCAGCCCATGGAGGCGGAAAATTTGAAGAAAAAAATGCTTCGCCAACTGAGGTGCAGTAGGCAGACCAGGGAGCGGGACAAAATGAGCCATTTTAGAAAAGCGGTCAACGACCAACCCAGATGACAGTGTTACTACGAGACAAAGGGAGGTCCGTGATAAAATCCATGGCAATGTGGGACCATGGTTGTTCAGGCACAGGTAGGGGAAGGAGAAGACCTGCAGGCTTCTGGCGAGGAGTCTTGTCACGTGCACAGATAGTGCAGGCCCGTACAAAGTCAGTCACATCTTTCTCCTGGGTAGGCCACCAATAGTGTCTGGCAATCAATTGTATGGATTTTTTGATCCCAGCGTGACCGGCTAGATGGGAGGAATGGCCCCACTTGAGTATCTGAAGCCGAAGGCGTGGAGGAACGAAAGTCTTTCCTGGAGGAATTGGCACGAGAGAAGCGGGAGCAGAGGAAATCAGACACTCAGGGGGTATGATGTGTTGAGGAGGAGTCTCGGTTTCAGAGGTATCGGAGAAATGGGACAAGGCATCAGCCCTGACATTTTTGTCTGCAGGCCGAAAATGGATCTGGAAGTTGAAGCGGGTAAAGAACAATGACCACCTGGCCTGGCGAGGATTTAGGCGCTGAGCGGACTGAAGATAGGACAAATTTTTATGGTCAGTGTAGATAGAGATAGGGTGAAGGGATCCTTCCAGGAGATGTCTCCACTCTTCTAATGCCAACTTGATGGCCAACAGTTCACGGTCACCTATGGAATAGTTTTTTTCCGGAGGGGAGAAAGTTTTAGAGAAAAAAACACAAGTGACGTTTTTCCCTTTAGCGTTTTTTTGAAGAAGCACAGCTCCGGCTCCTACTGAGGAGGCGTCAACTTCAAGGAAGAACGGCTTTAGAGGATCTGGCCGAGACAGGACAGGTGCAGAGGAGAAGGCGGTCTTAAGGCGAGTAAAGGCTTCCTCCGCTTGAGGCGGCCAGGACCTAGGATTCGCGTCTTTTTTGGTCAGTGCTCCTATAGGAGCAACGATGGTGGAGAAGTGGGGTATGAACTGACGATAGTAGTTGGCGAAACCAAGGAAGCGTTGGATAGCACGAAGTCCAGAGGGGCGTGGCCAACCCAAGACTGCGGAGAGTTTGTCAGGGTCCATTTGAAGACCTTGTCCAGAGACCAGATAACCTAGGAAAGGAAGACTGCTGCGCTCAAAAAGGCATTTTTCAAATTTAGCGTAAAGATGGTTTACGCGGAGGCGCTGGAGCACTTGACGGACATGGAGCCGATGTTCCTTAAGGTTGGCAGAGAAGATTAGAATGTCGTCAAGATAGACAACCACACAGGTATACAGTAGATCCCGGAAGATTTCGTTGACAAAATCTTGAAAGACTGCAGGGGCGTTGCAAAGTCCGAACGGCATGACGAGATATTCAAAGTGACCGTCTCTGGTGTTAAATGCGGTTTTCCATTCATCTCCTTTACGGATTCTGATGAGGTTATAAGCACCCCTGAGGTCCAATTTAGAAAAAACTTTTGCTCCGCGCAGACGGTCAAAGAGCTCCGAGATGAGAGGCAGAGGGTAGCGGTTTTTAATAGTGATCTTATTGAGACCACGATAGTCTATGCAAGGGCGTAGAGATCCGTCCTTCTTGGCCATGAAGAAGAACCCCGCTCCGGCTGGAGAAGATGATTTCCTAATAAAACCTCTCTTGAGGTTCTCCTGAATGTATTCAGTCATGGCCTTGGTTTCGGGAGAGGAGAGAGGGTAAATTCTGCCACGGGGTGGTGTAGTACCTGGGAGCAAGTCAATGGGGCAGTCGTAGGGTCTATGTGGTGGTAAGACCTCCGCCTGTTTTTTGCAAAAGACATCAGAAAAGTCCTGATAGGCCTTTGGAAGGCCAGGCAAAGGAGTAGTGATGGGGACTTGACAGGTCGGTACAGACTTAAGGCAATGCTTGTGACAGGAGTCACCCCAGGATTTGATGTCCCCAGTGGTCCAGTCGAGGGTAGGAGTGTGACGCTGGAGCCAGGGTAGGCCAAGAAGGATGTCAGAAGTACAGTTCGGCAAAACAAAGAATTCAATCTTTTCTTGGTGAAGAACACCAACGGACATGAGCAGGGGTTCGGTGCGGTAACGCACGGTACAATCCAAATTCTCTCCATTTACAGAGGAAATGAAGAAGGGTTTGATGAGACGGGTAACAGGAATGTTGAACCTGTTGATGAAAGAGGCTTCAATAAAGTTTCCTGCAGAACCAGAGTCCAGGAAGGCCACCGCAGGGAAGAGGGAGCCAGCAGAAGGAGAAATCCGCACAGGAATAGTCAGACGTGGAGAGGAAGAATTCACACCTAGTAACGCCTCTCCCACGTTCACTAGGTGCGGGCGTTTCCCTGACGCGGAGGATGAATAGGACAGTCTTTTAGGAAGTGATTAGAGCTCGCACAATAAAGGCATAAGTTCTCGTTCCTACGGCGAGACCTCTCTTGTAGGGTCAGGCGAGACCGGTCCACTTGCATGGCCTCCTCGGCGGGAGGCACGGTAACAGGATGCATTGGATTCAGAGAGAGGAGCCAGGCGCGGATAACGCCTGGTGCGAACGAGATCTTTCTCCTGGCGAAGCTCTTGGCGTCTTTCGACGTAACGCATATCGATGCGGGTAGCTAAATGGATGAGTTCCGTCAAGGAAGAGGGTATCTCTCGTGCGGCCAGACAATCCTTGATGTGGCCGGATAAACCCTTCTTGAAGGTCGCGCAGAGAGCCTCATCATTCCAGGCTAACTCTGAGGCCAGTGTGCGGAACTGTATGGCATATTCGCCCACAGAGGAGTTTCCTTGGACAAGGTTAAGCAGGGCGGTTTCAGCGGATGAGGCTCAGGCTGGTTCCTCAAAAACGCTGCGAACCTCAGAAAAGAAGGACTGAACGGTGGCTGTAGCAGGGTCGTTGCGGTCCCAGAGTGGCGTGGCCCAGGCCAAGGCCTTTCCAGACAACAGAGAGACCACGAATGCCACTTTAGACCGTTCTGTGGAAAACTGGTCAGACATCATCTCAAGATGCAGGGAACATTGGGACAAGAATCCCCGGCACATCCTAGAATCCCCGTCAAATTTCTCCGGAAGAGACAGGCGAATTCTCGAGGTAGTAGCGGCAGCTCGGAGAGGGGAAGATGCTGGAGGCTGCAGCGGCAGAAGCTGCTGGACCATGGCGGTCAACTGCGACAGCTGCTGTCCTTGTTGGACGATCTGTTGCGACTGCTGGGCAACCACGGTAGTGAGGTCAGCGAGATTTGGCAGCGGTACCTCAGCGGGATCTATGACCGGATCTACTGTCAGGGCCCGGACGGGTGGCTAGTGAGGACACAGGAGGTGGATCCTCTGTGCCAGAGAGGCGAAGGCACGGGTCGCACTGGAGGACCGGTTCTAAGCAGCTACCGGTTTTCACCAGAGCCCGCCGCAAGGCGGGATGGACTTGCTGCGGCGGTAGCAACCAGGTCGTGTCCCCCAGTAGCGGCTCGACTTCTCTGGCAGCTGAGATAGGCACGGTACACTGGGACTAGGCAGAGGCAAGGTCAGACGTAGCGGAAGGTCAGGACAGGCGGCAATGGTTCGTAGTCAGGGGCAACGGCAGAAGATCAGATACACTGGCAAGACAACTACAAAACGCTTTCTCAGGGCAGTAAGGCAACAAGATCCGGCAAGGACAGGAAGGGGAAGTGGGTTTTTAAGTGTTTAGGGTGTGACACAGTAATTGGACCAGGCACCAATCAATGGTGCACTGGCCCTTTAAATTTAAGAAGACCGGCGCGCGCGCCCTAGAGAGCAGCGGGGCCGCGCGCGCCGGGACGGAGCAGGAGGAGGAGGCCGGTAAGCAGGATGGGATGCGATCCACGGGCGGACAGGTGCCGCCGCATGGATCGCATCCCCGCCAGCATCAGAGCAGCGCTCACGGTCAGAGGAGCCGACTGGAGCACTGCAAGGGGACAGACGCCGCAGGCGCTCCGGGATGGATGGGACACCCGGAGCGCTCGGCGTTACAATGGGCTACATTCTTGGTTTGGCCGAAGCAATATAGTGAAGATGAGTATTGTACCAAAGATTTTGTATTTGCTACAGGCCTTACCAATTACTATTCCAATGGACTTTCTCCGCCAAATGAGTTCCCTTTTTATGAAATTTATATGGGCTGGGAGGAAGCCAAGAATTAAGAAAGAGATTTTGATGATGCCCAAGAATTTTGGAGGGATGGGAGTTCCAGATATCGGAAAATACTACCGAGCTGTCCACCTGGCAAGGTTGGTGGATTGGTGTAGACATATAGATTTTAAAAGATGGGTAGACTTGGAGCAACAAATCAGTCTGGTCCCTTTAAGTAGAGCACCTTGGTGCTATTCAGCATTACCAATATTTTTGAAGAAACATCCTACAATCGGACCGACATTAAGAATATCCGCAAAGATATGTCAAAACCCGAAGTTTTCTTTGGGTCATTCCCCCCCTGTACCCCATTTTAGGGAATTATAGGTTTGTACCAGGTATGGAGTCGGGAGCTTTTAATAAGCTTAAAGAGAAGGGCCTGACCCAGGTCTCACATTTTCTACAGTCAGAAACCTGGCCGACTATTAATGCGTTGATAGAAACGGATGGAAACTTTGGATTAAGTATCTGGCAGGCAATTCAAATAAGTTATTTTTTGAGAACTTTGGGGTTTCCATCAGATTTTTAACGGCAATTAACAGCATTTAAAGTCTATTGCGAAGATAAGGAACCACTTTCTCAAGTGATTTCCAAGATGTATAGGCTGTTGATTACCCCCTCAGAGGATTTTGTGTTGCCGGGGGTTAGTAAATGGGAAAGAGACTTGGGAAGGACCTTCACTGTGACTCAGCGAAAACAGATTATCTTTTTGGCATTGAACTCCTCGGTCTGTACGCGGACCCAGGAGTCCAATTTTAAACTCCTGACCCAATGGTATTACACACCGGTAAGGCTTCATAGAATGTCTATGGAGTCTCCGGAGACCTGCTGGAGATGTGGGGAGGAAAGAGGAACATTATTACACATATTCTGGTCTTGTGAAAAAATGCGACATTATTGGCGGGAAGTGCAGAGAATATCTCAAAAATTTACAGAATTTCAGATACCAGATGACCCTCCGTTTTTTCTTTTACATTGCTCACAGATCCCGGTACAGAAGTATAGGAAATCAATGATTTGTCATTTAATTAATGCAGCAAAAGCTGGAGTGACCTTACGGTGGAGAGATTCTAGACCACCCTCTATAGCAGGATGGCTTAATAGAGTGCGGGAAATAGGAGCAATGGAGGATTTAGTTCTCCCTGCCCAAAATAAGCGAGAACAGTATATTAAATTTGGACAGTATGGAATTTATATATGTATTCTGAAGAAGGAACGAGAATGATAGATGAGGCAAGCGAGGAGTGAGGATGGTCTAATATGAAATGCGTACCTGCACATGAGAGGAAATAGAAATAGAAATTTGCTCTCTCCATCTTTTGGGGGTCCTTTTTTCTTTTTTTTATTGAGGGGGGGGAGGCGGGAGGTAAATATGGGTTTGTAATGAAGAGGGAAACGAGAAGAAGAGGATCCTAGAGAGATTGAGAGGGTGATAAAGATGAAAGATGGGAACAAAGGCTAACCTGGGTAGATATAAGGATTTAGATATAGCAGACTTTGAGAGTGAATGAAGTTTGGGACAAAATATATGTGTAGATGTATATCTGGATAAATTGAATATGAGTTATCATGTATATAATTGTAACCATGAAAATATTCTGTTGGAATATCCCTTTTATTTTCTGTTCTTTTGTTTTCTTCTTCTTGTTGGTATAAAAGAAAAAAAAATAAAGATATTAAACGAAAAAAAAAAAATAATTTGCGAAACCAAGGAATCTTTGAAGTGCCTTCCTATTCAGGGGTCTAGGCCATTTTTGGATACAGTCTATCTTACCAGGATCCATCTGTACATCATTCTCGGAAATTATGTGACCCAAGAATGAGACAGAATTGGATTCGAAAGTGCACTTCTCTAATTTGACGTATAAATTATGTGAGGGTAACCTAGAGAGAACGCATCTGACATGCTTGCGATGGTCTGTGATGTTGTCTGAGTATTTAAGGATGTCGTCTAGATATACTACTAGACAAACATCAAGTAGATCCCTGAAAATGTCGTTCACGAGGAACTGGAAAGTGGCAGGAGCGTTACACAGCCCAAAGGGCATGACCAGGTACTCGTACAGACCGTACGGGTGCGGAAAGCTGCCTTCCATTCATCCCCCTGACGAATTCTGACCAGATTATACACGCCCTTTAAATCAAGTTTGGTGAACAACTTCGCCGTTTGCAAACGTTCCAATAATTCTGGGATGAGAGGAAGGAGGTATCTGTTTTTGTACCGTGATCTTGTTCAATTCTCTATAATCGATGATGGGACATAGGCTTTGATCCTTGTTCCGGATGAAAAACATGCCAGCTGCGGCGGGTGAGGTGGACGGTCTTATGAAACCTTTCTTCAAATTTTCTTCTATGTATTCCTTTAGATGGACCAATTCAGGCTGTGATAAGGAATAGATATGCCCAAAAGGGATTTTGCTGCCAGGGAGTAAGTCAATTGGGAAATCGTATGGTCTATGTGGGGGTAGTAGCTCGGCATTCTTTTTGCTGAAGACATCAGCGAAGTCTTGGTATGCCGTAGGTACCAGGTTGACTACCGCTGGAGACAGTGACTATGCCTGTTATAAAGAAGTCTCTTTAAAACATGTCTCCTGGCAATATTGAGAAGTGAGGAGCAGGCTCCTGTCTTCCCAACGTAGTGAGGGTTTGTGGGTATGCAGCCAGGGTAGACCTAGGATGAGGGGAAAATGGGGAGAAGGTATCACATCTAAGCAGATGTATTATATTTGAGTAGAATCTGTCACCATAAGCAGAGGTTGTGATTGTGTAGTGATGGGACCGGAGGTTAGGGTAGTTCCGTCAATAAGTCTAAGAGAGACAGGTTTGCATTTAGTGGATACAGGAATTTTATTGGTTTTAACAATATGCGAGTCTATGAAGTTCCCACACGCTCCTGTGTCAATCATAGCCTCAAGAGTAATTCGGGTTTGGTCCCACTGCAGAGAGACAAGAATTTTGAAATAGTTAGAATCTGGTAAGTGGGGGTTTATTAGCTTGCAGAGGTATGTTGATTTACCAGGTTTTTTCTTTCTGAGTATGGAGCAGTCTTCAGCGATGTGGTGTGGCGCGCCACATTACATACAGAGCTGAAGGGACCTTCGCCTAGACCTCTCTGCTGGGGTAAGTGGTCCCTTAATTACACCGATTTCCATGGGTACCACGGGCTCGGCAGTATGGGTTGAAGGAACCGAATAGGTGACCCCCTGAGAGTCTCTCAGCTTTCCGTTCCCGCATTCTGCTATCAATGGAAATGCCAAGGAGTATAAGTGCATCCAATGTAGAGGGTATTACAGTGCGGGCTAACTCATCCTTCAGGGTTTCTGATAAGCCGAGCCGGAATTGATTTTTTTAGGGTGATCTGGTTCCACTTGGACTGAGTGGCCCACCATTTAAATTGGGCAATGTAATCTTCGACAGGGTGTTTACCCTGTCGCAGAGCACGTAAGGCAGACTCCGTGGAGATCTGTTTGCTGGGGTCATCGTATAGAAGATCCATGGCGGCACTGAAATCGGTGAAGGAGCTTAGGATTGGATCGTCTTTCTCGATGAAAGTATTAGCCCAGGCTCGGGGTTCCCCTCTAAGGTAGGAGATGGCAGTGCAAACTTTTGTTCTATTGGTGGCATAAGTTCGTGGCTTCATGTCAAACAATAGTTTACAAGCGTTAATGTATTCCCTGTAGTTTTTACTATCACCCGAGAAGATGTCTGGTGGGCTTATTTTCGGTTCAGGAGTGTCAGGGTGTGTAACCCGAGTAGGGAGTCTTTCAGTAATATATGACTTAAGATTTTGGTTCTCCGTTGAAAGGTCGATGACTATCTGCGAAAGTGCGTCAAGTCTCTGATTGAACGCCGCCATGTGGTTAACTACCTCCGATGGATCCATTTTACTCTATTTGGTAGAGGGGTTTGTGCTATCTGTAACGCTTCAGGCAATGTTACTATAAAGTTTGGTGTGGATCACAGCTTCGGAGGTATATATGATATACTTAACAGTTAACTATAAGTAGGCAGAAATCAGATAGGGAGACTCAGATAATTTGGGAATACTAGTGGTTTTATTTAGTTTGGTAGTACACAGTCATAACACGGAGTTCCAGAGGAAACTTAGGTGAAGTAGCAGTACACAGGATAATAGGTTATAGTATACGGAGGAATACTTGCTGTGAGAGGACTGGGGCTCTGTCCGTCCCAAAAGCTGGAAGTTGGAGGGGCTCTGACCGGCCCAATAGTGAGATGGAAGTCAGGGCTTTATCCAGCCCAATAGTGAGATGGAAGTCGGGGCTCTATCCGGCCCAATAGTGAGATGAAAATAGGGTCTCTATCCTACCCAATAGTGAGATGGAAGTAGGGGCTCTATCCGGCCCAATAGTGAGATGGAAGTCAGGGCTCTATCCGGCCCAATAGTGAGATGGAAGTAGGGGCTCTATCTGGCCCAATAGTGAGATGGAAGTAGGGGCTCTATCCGGCCCAATAGTGAGATGGAAGTAGGGGCTCTATCCGGCCCAATACTGAGGGAAGACGGTTGTCAGCTGCTGGAGCTATTTACCTGGTGTCAGGTTCCTAGCACGAACACCAAGCAAAGGGTTTCGGCTGTTTAATTAGGGAGAAGAGGTGGAGCCGGGTGATGTCGCTGTGAGTCATCGGACTGTGACGGAGTTGGTTGAGATCTCGGAGCCCCTTGGGCAGGTTGTATTCCTTTTGGAGGTCAGCCAGCCGAGCACTGGCATTATATGACCGGCAGAAATGCACACAGAGTTTCCTGGCCTGCTTCAGGACCTCCTGTAAGCCCAGGTACCTGCCCAAGAACTGCTGCACCACCAAGTTAAGGACGTGAGCTAAACAGGGCACATGGATCAGTTGTCCCTGTCGGAGGGTGGAGAGGAGGTTAGTGCCATTGTCGCAAACCACCATTCCTGGCTTAAGCTGGCGTGGCGTCAACCACCTCTGAGCCTGCCCCTGCAGAGCTGACAGAATCTCTCCCCCAGTGTGGCTCCTGTCCCCCAAGCACACCAGCTCAAGCACCGCATGGCATATTTTTGCCTGCGTACTTGCGTAGCCCCTTGAACACCTACGGAGCACCGGAAGAGACCATGGAGGAAGAAGAGGAGGAAGTGGAGGAGAGAGGAGGAGAGAGGTGTGTCAGAATCACCAGTAAGTAGCATTTTCGAGGCATGGTTGCGGAACAACCTCCAACACTACTGCACCTTGTCCTGCATCCTTCCTAGCTGCCAGCAGAGTCACCCAATGCGCCATGAAAGATAGGTAAAGTCCCTGTCCATGCCTGCTGGACCATGAGTCAGCGGTAATATGCACCTTACTGCTGACCGCCCTGTCCAGCGAGGCCAAGACATTGCATTCCACATGCCGGTAGAGAGCCGGAATCGCTTTCCGTGAGAAAGAGTGGCGTTTGGGAACCTGCCACTGAGGAACTGCACATTCCACAAACTCACGGAAGGGGGCAGAGTCTACCAACTGAAAAGGCAGCAGTTGAAGTGCTAGCAATTTAGCCAAGCTGAAATATAAATAATATAATGATGCGCTTGCACCAACCTTCTGCGTTTGCACGGTGAACTCACACCTCATACATGAAATATGAATACAACAATCAAATTTCTGCGTGACAATGTAAAAAATAAATAAAATATAAAATATAAAAGTGCTAAGTGCTGGTTACACAGTAGAAAGGAAGCCGCTCAGGTGTGGAAGTCCCTGGAATTACCTCCTCCCAGCAACCGAGCGTGCAGGCAAATGCAAATGCAATTGAAGAAAGAAAGAAAGGTCTTCTGGACGCAGCACTCCGGTTAAAAAGCCTTTATTCCAAAAAAAGGTTCAGGAAACCAAAAACACTCTGCACAACACAACAAACTGGTCACGTCTGGCTGACGCGTTTCACACTATTAAAAGTGCTTACTCATAGCTATGAGTAAGCACTTTTAATAGTGTGAAACGCGTCAGCCAGACGTGACCAGTTTGTTGGAATAAAGGCTTTTTAACCAGAGTGCTGCGTCCAGAAGACCTTTCTTTCTTTCTTTAATTGCTGGTTACACAGTGTTCATAAGTGAAGTGCCAATGAACAGCATAAATTGCAATGAAATATGGAATAGTAGGCAGTCCCAACCACATATCCCTCACCATCCCGGTGGAAACTGAGGAAAGTTTTCTGAGCGATCTTACCGCAAACAGCTAGTTAGATTGGCACCGGAATTGTGTATCCAGTTTTTGTCCTGAACGCCCACCTGGGGCCAAGCATCTGAGTGGAAGCAGGGATATGTTATTGGGACTACCTAATATTCCATATTGCATTGCAATTTATGCTGTTCATTTGTTTGAGTAATTGGCACTTCACTTATGAACACTGTGTAACCAGCACTTAGCACTTTTTTATTTTATATTTTATTTATTTTTTACATTGTCACGCAGCACTTTGATTGTTGTATTCATATTTCATGTATGAGGTGTGAGTTCACTGTGCAAACGCAGAAGGTTGGTGCAAGCGCATCATTATATTATTTATATTTCACATTGGAGGTCACAGATTCTCTTGAATGATTGCAGCTGTCACTATTTAGTTATCTTTTGTTTGTTATATTCACTTTTTATTACATATTAGCGCTTTTAGTATTCCACTTTAATTTAGCCAAGCTAGTATTCAACCGCTGGGCATGTGGATGGCTGGGAGCGAACTTCTTTCGGTGGTGCAGCAGCTGGGGCAGGGAAATTTGCCTGGTACAATCTGACATTGGTGTACCGATAGCAGATTGCCCGCAAGTACTTGGCTGTGACACACCTAATTCTACACCTTCATTCCTCTCAGTGCAGGTTTCAGAGAGGACTGAAGGTATAGTGGGGTTGGAGATCCCAGCTGATGAGGAGCAAGGAAATGTCCGCTTTGTTCTTTGGTGTGGGTCTTTTAGGTATGCTTGCCAATGAACTGCATGGCAGGTCGACATATGTCTGATCAAGCATGTGGTGCCCAAGCGGGTGATGTTTTGGCCACGCGAGATACGCCTGGGACATATGTTGCAAATAGCAGCGCTGCGATCTGATGCACTCGTCTCATAAAAGGCCCACACCAAAGAACTTTTGGAATAACGTGCAGAGACAGCAGCGCCCTGCACATGCGGAGCTCTGCGGTGTGATGCAGTCAGTGTGCTGCCCTTAAGCTGGGCCCTGGAGGGCATCCTGCCTCGTTGGAGATGTGCCTCCTCCTCCTCTCTCCTATCAGGCACCCACGTAGAGTCAGTGACTTCATCATCCCCTCCCTCCTCATCACTGTAGAAAACCTGGCAGTATGCTGCAGCTGGGGGAACATGACTGCCAGATTGCTGTCCTTCTTGGGCACCCCCTCTCTCTGGGCTCACGTTACTGCCTTCCTCTAGCTGGGTACCATCATCGGAGCCTTCAAAACGCTGCGTATCCTCCTGCAGCATGTACCCAACACTGTGGTCAAACAGTTCGGGGGACTCCTCAGGAGGACATGGTGGGGCTAGGGAAGGAGTGACTGATGCCATTGAGCCGGGGGAAAAGGCCGCTTTGGCAGCTGCTTTGCCAGACATAGTACCCTGAGCCTGGGTGAGAGAAGATGAGGAGGATGAGGATGGCTTGGTCATCCACTCTACCAAGTCTTCGGCATGTTGCGGCTCAACACGGCCAGCTGTTGAAAAAAAGGACAAGCGTGTCCCACGGCCACGTGCTGATGAGGATGCACCGTGTCCACGACCAGCACTGTTGCCTCTAGACACAGAGCCTGCTTGCCCTCTTTTATTGGCTCGTGACTGTCTGCCTCTCCTTGTTGTCCTTCCAGACATACTAATGGCCTGCAGTGAGATGTAGCTGCACAAAGCTGGGATATATATATATATATATATATATATACTGATATATATATACTGATTATACTGCAGCTAGCAGAATCAACTGCCTGCCTGTAGTATTATTAGTAAGAGAACACCAGCAATTGTCTTCAGTTATCTTTAGTTGCACATTGTGCAATGGACACAGTACAATAACTGAAAATACTGCAGCTCCCTGGCTGTGGTATTAGTATGAGAACACCAGCAATTGTATTCAGGTAGCTTTAGGTGCACACTGTGCAGAGCACACAGTACACTAACTGAAAATACTTTCAGCTCCCTGCCTGTGGTATTAGTATGAGAACACCAGCAATTGTATTCAGGTAGCTTTAGGTGCACACTGTGCAAAGGACACAGTACACTAACTGAAAATACTTGTAGCTCCCTGCCTGTGGTATTAGTATGAGAACACCAGCAATTGTATTCAGATAGCTTTAGGTGCACACTGTGCAAAGGACACAGTACACTAACTGAAAATAATGCAGCTCCCTGCCTGTGGTATTAGTATGAGAACACCAGCAATTGTATTCAGGTAGCTTTAGGTGCACACTGCAAAGGACACAGTACACTAACTGAAAATACATGCAGCTCCCTGCCTGTGGTATTAGTATGAGAACACCAGCAATTGTATTCAGGTAGCTTTAGGTGCACACTGTGCAAAGGACACAGTACACTAACGGAAAATACTTTCAGCTTCCTGCCTGTGGTATTAGTATGAGAACACCAGCAATTGTATTCAGGTAGCTTTAGGTGCACACTGTGCAAAGGACACATTACACTAACTGAAAATACTTGCAGCTCCCTGCCTGTGGTATTAGTATGAGAACACCAGCAATTGTATTCAGGTAGCTTTAGGTGCACACTGTGCAAAGGACACAGTACACTAACTGAAATTACTTGCAGCTCCCTGCCTGTGGTATTAGTATGAGAACACCAGCAATTGTATTCAGATAGCTTTAGGTGCACACTGTGCAAAGGACACAGTACACTAACTGAAAATACTGCAGCTACCACAATCACCTGCCTGTCAGTATATTAGGAAGAGAATAACAGGAACGGATCTAGCTAAACTGAATACAGTGTATATATATTGTGAGGGGGTTGGCTCGGCAGCGGGTGTGTGTGACCCCCGAGATGGGCTCCCCACACAAAAACAGGCCCAGCAAACGGAGGTTGTGGTTTTCAAAATCAAAAAGGTGCGGTTTATTTTCTATTTACAGTGACAAAACACAGCAAAGAAAAAGAAACATAAACAAAATAAATCCTGGTCAACTTGACCTCTGACTAAACATACAGGTTTCCTAACTAACACCTGGGATCAGCCTAGTGCTGTCCTAGTCCCTAAGTCCCTGGTTTTAAATGTCCAAGCAAATAGCCACACAGGCTTTGTCTCACCGCACAGGGGTTCACTCTCCCTAGACAGTCCACACAGGTCTGGTTCCAGGCATGAGCTAACATCTAATGAAGCTGGGAGTTCTTATAGAGGCCTAAATGAGCTGACAAGCTTCAGCTGGTCTCATCAACTCCCTGTCTGCACGACGCCCCACACTCTCCCTAGAGGTATGAGTCATCCATGAGCCCACTAGCCTTATACAACTCTCCACCTAGTTGTATAAGTCGGCGTAAAGCCTGAATCTGGGCGAAATATATCTACCCCCCTGGATGCAACCAGGTGACTTTACCTTCCTGCTGTCACATACCCCCCCTCTTGTTTTAACCTCGGGGTTGGAACACCAGCAATCAGGCATTCATGTACTCGAGACAAAGCATCCACATTCCCCATTTGAACGCCAGGGCGATGCTTTACTGTGAAGTTGAATTCCTGGAGGGCCAGGAACCACCTATTCACTCTTCTATTTGTTTCCTTGTTTTGAGCCATCCACTTTAATGGAGCGTGATCCGTAACCAAGTCAAAGTGCCTACCTAGCAGGTAGTACCGAAGGGAATCTAGAGCCCACTTCACCGCTAAACACTCCTTTTCAACGGTGGCGTAATTTACCTCATGGGACTTCAACTTCCTGCTGAGGTAAATGACTGGGTGCTCTTCCCCGTTCCAGACCTGGGACAATACTGCTCCTAACCCCACATCTGACGCATCACTTTGTACGACAAAGTCTTTAGAGAAGTCGGGTGAGTACAACACTGGCTGGCTACATAAGGCTTGTTTCAAGAATTGGAATGCTGCCTCAGCCTCGGGGGTCCATTTAATCATGACCGACCCTTTCCCCTTCGTCAGGTTGGTTAGGGGCACAGCCTTAGAAGCAAAGTGGGGAATGAATCGCCGATAATACCCAGCGATTCCCAGAAAGGCTCGTACCTGCTTCTTGCTGTTGGGACGTGGCCAACTCTGGATGGCCTCGACTTTGTTGAGTTGGGGTTTTATTACTCCCCTCCCAATGGTGTACCCAAGATATTTGGCCTCCTCCTGCCCAATGGTACACTTCTTGGGGTTAGCCGTAAACCCCGCTTCCCGAACAGAGTCCAGGACTGCTTGCACTTTTGGCAGATGTGAGGCCCAATCTGTGCTATGGACAATTACGTCATCCAGGTAAGCCGCAGCATACTTCCGATGGGGCCTCAGCATCTGGTCCATTTTCCGCTGGAATGTGGCCGGCGCATTCTGTAACCCGAACGGCATTCTTTTATATTGGAACGCCCCGTCTGGGGTTACAAATGCGGTTTTCTCTTTGGCCGACTTGGCCAGGGGGATTTGCCAATACCCTTTTGTGAGGTCAAGAGTCGTCATGTATCGGGCTGTTCCCAGCCGGTCGATCAACTCATCTATACGTGGCATGGGGTAGGTGTCAAATTTTGTAACTTTGTTCAACTGACGAAAATCGTTACAAAATCGCCAGCTCCCATCCGGTTTAGGCACCAACACAATGGGACTAGACCAATCACTTTGGGACTCCTCTATCACCCCTAAGTTCAGCATTTTCTGTACTTCCTCCCGTATTGCCTCCCGTCGGGCCTCTGGGATCCGATAGGGTTTTAACTTCACCCTTTCACCGGGCGGGGTAATGATGTCATGCTCTACCCCAGATGTTTGTCCCGGCAGCTCAGAGAATACCTCCTTGTTGCGAAGCACAAACTCCTTAACCTCCTGTTGTTGGGGTTGTGACAAGGTGGCTGCTATTCCAACCTCAGGAATCACGCAACCAGTTTGAGCTGGTGACCAAGTGTCTGCGACTAGGGACTCTCTATCCCTCCAGGCTTTCAACAGATTAACGTGATAGATCTGTTCGGGCTTTCGCCTTCCTGGTTGTCTGACCTTGTAATTCACTTCGCTCACTTTTTCCATTATCTCGTAGGGGCCTTGCCATTTGGCAAGGAATTTACTTTCAACCGTAGGGACAAGTACCAGTATCCTATCCCCCGGGGAAAAGGTACGGGTCTTGGCTCCACGGTTGTACACTCTCTGCTGTGCTAACTGCGCTTGGGCCAAATGTTCCTTCACGATGGGCATTACCTGTGCAATTCGGTCTTGCATCAGGGCGACATGCTCAATCACACTCCTGTGGGGAGAACTCTCACTTTCCCAAGTTTCCTTGGCAATATCCAACAGCCCTCTTGGGTGTCTCCCATACAGTAACTCAAAGGGGGAGAATCCCGTAGAGGATTGGGGCACCTCCCTAATAGCAAACATCAGATAAGGAAGTAGACAGTCCCAATCCTTTCCATCTCTATCCACCACTTTCTTCAACATTTGTTTTAGGGTTTTGTTGAATCTTTCAACCAGCCCATCGGTTTGGGGGTGATACACAGATGTACGTAATTGCGTCACTTTGAACAATTTACACAGCTCCTTCATAACCCGGGACATAAAGGGTGTACCTTGGTCCGTAAGCAGTTCTTTACAAATACCCACCCGGCTAAACACAAGAGATAGCTCTTTGGCTATGGTTTTGGCCGAGGTATTTCGGAGAGGGATCGCTTCTGGATAACGGGTGGCATAGTCCATTATAACTAATATGTACTGGTGCCCCCTAGCGGACTTGATTATAGGACCTACCAAATCCATGGCGATCCTCTCAAACGGGACCTCAATGATGGGTAGAGGGACCAGCGGGCTACGGAAATGTGGCATCGGGGCCGACCTCTGACACACAGGGCAGGAGGAACAATAATTTTCTATGTCCTTCATCACCCCCGGCCAATAGAATCTCTGTAATACCCTCTCTCGGGTTTTCTCTGTCCCCAGATGACCTCCAAGAATGTGCCCATGGGCCAACTCCAACACCAACTTCCTGTAAGGTTTGGGCACCACAAGCTGCTCAACGGTTTCTTCTGCCCTTTTTGCCACCCGATACAGTAGGTCCTTCTCTACGCTGAAGTATGGGTAAGTGCAGGTATTATCTGGGTTCACTAACTCGCCATCTATTTTCACTACGTTTTCCCGTGCCTTTATTAGGGCGGGGTCTTTCAACTGTTCTGTGGCAAAGTTTTCCCTGTGAACCTCAAGATCAGAAAACTCCACAGACGGTAGGTTTTCGTCTGAGGAGGTGGGCTCCTCTCCAGTTTCTTGAGTCTCCCCTGCCAATACTGATAAGGGAAATTCCGGAGAGTCCTCACCACTCTCAGGGGAGTTCTGGCTATCACATTCCTGGTACATAGGGGCACCAGTGGGGGGCTCAGGATCATCCCACAGTTCCCAGAACTTCGGAAAATCCCTTCCCACAATGGCGTCATGCGGTAACTGAGATACTAAGCCCACTGGATGAGAGAGGGTACCTTTGGGGGTCTCGAAACACACTGTAGTCACTGGATACTCTCGGGTGTCCCCATGCACACAAATAACAGCTACCTTGCTATTCCCAGAGACCTCTGTTTTAACTAACTCAGCCTTTATCAGGGTCACAAGGCTACCTGAATCCAGCAATACCACAACATTTCTACCATTAACACACATTTTGCATAAATGTTTCTCAGTTCCTCGAATGGCAGTGCATGCGACTGTCGCACACAGCGACTGACGTCTGCCCGTCAGAAATTCACACTGCATGGGTTCCTCCACAACCGGGCAATTGGCTGCAATATGTCCCGCTTGCCGGCAGCGGTAGCAAACGATCCTTCTTGCGGCCTCTTGAGCCGCTGATTTCCCAGGCTGTTCTCGCCAAACTTGGGGTAGAGCTCCCACCCTCTCACTCTCTCCACCCTCACCCCTTGGAATCCTCTTATCCGCCCCTGGGGATGGTCTGGTCTTAGGGTGGAAAGTCCGAGTGTCTCTGGAAGAGGCCGTCAGGTTCTCTGTAGCCAAGTATTTCTCCACACGATCCACAAGACCATCGGCCGTCTCTGGATCTCCATGGCTTACCCACTTTTGGATGGCAGTAGGAAGAGCTCTCAAAAACCGATCCATTACAACACGTTCCACAATCTCTGGTGCGGACAAAGTCTCTGGCTGTAGCCACTTTCTGCTCAGGTGAATGAGATCATACATTTGAGACCTGGGGGGTTTTCCAAGCTGGAAAGTCCAGTTATGCACACGCTGAGCCCGGACAGCCTGGGTGACACCCAGCCTTGCCAATATTTCAGCTTTTAGCATCACATAGTCTTTTGCTTGGTTAGGCTCTAGGTCATAGTAAGCTTTCTGCGATTCACCAGTTAACAGAGGAGCCACCAGTCCAGCCCACTGCTCCTCAGGCCACTTTTCTCTTTCAGCGGTCCTTTCAAATGTGGTCAAAAATACCTCTGGATCATCCTCTCCAGTCATTTTTGTCAATAAACGACTCACCCCAAAGGACGCGGTATTAGTGGGACGGCTTTCCTCACTGGTCTGCGGACGTTGCTGCATTACTGCTTCCATCTGTTGTTGTAGTCTCTGCTCTTGCTTCTGCAACAGGTCTATGAAGCGGGCCTCAGATTGCTGCTGGGCTTGTTGCTGAGCCTCCAGACTCTGTTGCAAAGTTGCGTTTGTCTGCTGCTGGGCTGCAAGGCTCTGTTGATGAGCTTGCTGCTGGGCTGCGAAGTTCTTTTGCAAACCTGCATTTGTCTGCTGTTGATTGGCATTTGCTAGAGCCAGCTGCTTCAGTATCTCCTCCATGCTGGCTTAAAAAAAAACTGCCACTGGTTCTCCACCAACTGTGAGGGGGTTGGCTCGGCAGCGGGTGTGTGTGACCCCCGAGATGGGCTCCCCACACAAAAACAGGCCCAGCAAACGGAGGTTGTGGTTTTCAAAATCAAAAAGGTGCGGTTTATTTTCTATTTACAGTGACAAAACACAGCAAAGAAAAAGAAACATAAACAAAATAAATCCTGGTCAACTTGACCTCTGACTAAACATACAGGTTTCCTAACTAACAACTGGGATCAGCCTAGTGCTGTCCTAGTCCCTAAGTCCCTGGTTTTAAATGTCCAAGCAAATAGCCACACAGGCTTTGTCTCACCGCACAGGGGTTCACTCTCCCTAGACAGTCCACACAGGTCTGGTTCCAGGCATGAGCTAACATCTAATGAAGCTGGGAGTTCTTATAGAGGCCTAAATGAGCTGACAAGCTTCAGCTGGTCTCATCAACTCCCTGTCTGCACGACGCCCCACACTCTCCCTAGAGGTATGAGTCATCCATGAGCCCACTAGCCTTATACAACTCTCCACCTAGTTGTATAAGTCGGCGTAAAGCCTGAATCTGGGCGAAATATATCTACCCCCCTGGATGCAACCAGGTGACTTTACCTTCCTGCTGTCACAATATATATATATATATATACAACACCTGGGATTAGGGATGAGCTTCGTGTTCGAGTCGAACATACGTTCGACTCGAACATCGGCTGTTCGATCGTTCGACGAAGATCGAACGATTTGGGCCGTTCGCGCCAAATTCGAGTGACGCGAACGGCCCACAATGCACTACGCCATCGCAGTGTCATCCAGGCGCTGTGATTGGCCAAGCATGCACTGTGACCCCGCATGCTTGGCCAATCACAGCGCCGGCAGCGAGGAGAGCAATGATTGGCCACAGGCAGGATGCCTGTGGCCAATTATTGCTGAGGGTGTTTAGTACACGCCCCACACTATAAAAGGCCGCCAGCACGGCGGCCTAGTGTAGTGTGTTCCGGAGCAGGGATAGAGCAGCATAGGCAGGGACAGTGACTGTTATTTCTTTCTTGCTTAACCTGGATTCCTTTAGTTTAGGGAAAGAGAAGGATAGGTAGGGAGAGTGTCAGTGTGTTTTGTGCTTGTGCTATAGTGTGCTTAAAAAAAAACATTTATTCTAGGGACAGAAAACTGTAGGTAGGGACAGTGTCAGTTTCTTTCACTCTGCAAGTCCTTGTTTCCAGGGACCTGGAAGGACAGTGAGTGAATTGTCCTTGTGCTATATTGTGCTTAAAAAAACATTTATTCTAGGGACAGAAAACTGTAGGTAGGGAGAGTGTCAGTTTCTTTCACTCTGCAAGTCCTTGTTTCCAGGGACCTGGAAGGACAGTGAGTGAATTGTCCTTGTGCTATATTGTGCTTAAAAAAAAAACATTTTTTCTAGGGACAGAAAACTGTAGGTAGGGAGAGTGTTTTTTTTTTTTCACTCTGCAAGTCCTTGTTTCCAGGGACCTGTAAGGACAGTGAGTGAATTGTCCTTGTGCTATATTGTGATTAAAAAAAACATTTTTTCTAGGGACAGAAAACTGTAGGTAGGGAGAGTGTTTTTTTTCTTTCACTCTGCAAGTCCTTGTTTCCAGGGACCTGTAAGGACAGTGAGTGAATTGTCCTTGTGCTATATTGTGCTTAAAAAAAACATTTATTCTAGGGACAGAAAACTGTAGGTAGGGAGAGTGTCAGTTTATTTCACTCTGCAAGTCCTTGTTTCCAGGGACCTGTAAGGACAGTGAGTGAATTGTCCTTGTGCTATATTGTGATTAAAAAAAACATTTTTTCTAGGGACAGAAAACTGTAGGTAGGGAGAGTGTTTTTTTTCTTTCACTCTGCAAGTCCTTGTTTCCAGGGACCTGTAAGGACAGTGAGTGAATTGTCCTTGTGCTATATTGTGATTAAAAAAAACATTTTTTCTAGGGACAGAAAACTGTAGGTAGGGAGAGTGTTTTTTTTCTTTCACTCTGCAAGTCCTTGTTTCCAGGGACCTGGAAGGACAGTGAGTGAATTGTCCTTGTGCTATATTGTGCTTAAAAAAAACATTTATTCTAGGGACAGAAAACTGTAGGTAGGGAGAGTGTCAGTTTATTTCACTCTGCAAGTCCTTGTTTCCAGGGACCTGTAAGGACAGTGAGTGAATTGTCCTTGTGCTATATTGTGATTAAAAAAAACATTTTTTCTAGGGACAGAAAACTGTAGGTAGGGAGAGTGTTTTTTTTCTTTCACTCTGCAAGTCCTTGTTTCCAGGGACCTGGAAGGACAGTGAGTGAATTGTCCTTGTGCTATATTGTGCTTAAAAAAAACATTT
Source organism: Rana muscosa (assembly GCA_029206835.1). Lineage (NCBI taxonomy): Eukaryota > Metazoa > Chordata > Amphibia > Anura > Ranidae > Rana > Rana muscosa. The sequence continues at coordinate 649,172,327 of CM055122.1, forward strand.
ATTCTAGGGACAGAAAACTGTAGGTAGGGAGAGTGTCAGTTTATTTCACTCTGCAAGTCCTTGTTTCCAGGGACCTGTAAGGACAGTGAGTGAATTGTCCTTGTGCTATATTGTGATTAAAAAAAAACATTTTTTCTAGGGACAGAAAACTGTAGGTAGGGAGAGTGTTTTTTTTCTTTCACTCTGCAAGTCCTTGTTTCCAGGGACCTGTAAGGACAGTGAGTGAATTGTCCTTGTGCTATATTGTGCTTAAAAAAAACATTTATTCTAGGGACAGAAAACTGTAGGTAGGGAGAGTGTCAGTTTATTTCACTCTGCAAGTCCTTGTTTCCAGGGACCTGTAAGGACAGTGAGTGAATTGTCCTTGTGCTATATTGTGATTAAAAAAAACATTTTTTCTAGGGACAGAAAACTGTAGGTAGGGAGAGTGTTTTTTTTCTTTCACTCTGCAAGTCCTTGTTTCCAGGGACCTGTAAGGACAGTGAGTGAATTGTCCTTGTGCTATATTGTGATTAAAAAAAACATTTTTTCTAGGGACAGAAAACTGTAGGTAGGGAGAGTGTTTTTTTTCTTTCACTCTGCAAGTCCTTGTTTCCAGGGACCTGTAAGGACAGTGAGTGAATTGTCCTTGTGCTATATTGTGCTTAAAAAAAACATTTATTCTAGGGACAGAAAACTGTAGGTAGGGAGAGTGTCAGTTTATTTCACTCTGCAAGTCCTTGTTTCCAGGGACCTGTAAGGACAGTGAGTGAATTGTCCTTGTGCTATATTGTGATTAAAAAAAACATTTTTTCTAGGGACAGAAAACTGTAGGTAGGGAGAGTGTTTTTTTTCTTTCACTCTGCAAGTCCTTGTTTCCAGGGACCTGTAAGGACAGTGAGTGAATTGTCCTTGTGCTATATTGTGATTAAAAAAAACATTTTTTCTAGGGACAGAAAACTGTAGGTAGGGAGAGTGTTTTTTTTCTTTCACTCTGCAAGTCCTTGTTTCCAGGGACCTGTAAGGACAGTGAGTGAATTGTCCTTGTGCTATATTGTGCTTAAAAAAAACATTTATTCTAGGGACAGAAAACTGTAGGTAGGGAGAGTGTCAGTTTATTTCACTCTGCAAGTCCTTGTTTCCAGGGACCTGTAAGGACAGTGAGTGAATTGTCCTTGTGCTATATTGTGATTAAAAAAAACATTTTTTCTAGGGACAGAAAACTGTAGGTAGGGAGAGTGTTTTTTTTCTTTCACTCTGCAAGTCCTTGTTTCCAGGGACCTGTAAGGACAGTGAGTGAATTGTCCTTGTGCTATATTGTGATTAAAAAAAACATTTTTTCTAGGGACAGAAAACTGTAGGTAGGGAGAGTGTTTTTTTTCTTTCACTCTGCAAGTCCTTGTTTCCAGGGACCTGGAAGGACAGTGAGTGAATTGTCCTTGTGCTATATTGTGCTTAAAAAAAACATTTATTCTAGGGACAGAAAACTGTAGGTAGGGAGAGTGTTTATTTTCTTTCACTCTGCAAGTCCTTGTTTCCAGGGACCTGTAAGGACAGTGAGTGAATTGTCCTTGTGCTATATTGTGATTAAAAAAAACATTTATTCTAGGGACAGAAAACTGTAGGTAGGGAGAGTGTCAGTTTATTTCACTCTGCAAGTCCTTGTTTCCAGGGACCTGTAAGGACAGTGAGTGAATTGTCCTTGTGCTATATTGTGATTAAAAAAAACATTTTTTCTAGGGACAGAAAACTGTAGGTAGGGAGAGTGTCAGTTTATTTCACTCTGCAAGTCCTTGTTTCCAGGGACCTGTAAGGACAGTGAGTGAATTGTCCTTGTGCTATATTGTGATTAAAAAAAACATTTTTTCTAGGGACAGAAAACTGTAGGTAGGGAGAGTGTTTTTTTTCTTTCACTCTGCAAGTCCTTGTTTCCAGGGACCTGTAAGGACAGTGAGTGAATTGTCCTTGTGCTATATTGTGCTTAAAAAAAACATTTATTCTAGGGACAGAAAACTGTAGGTAGGGAGAGTGTCAGTTTATTTCACTCTGCAAGTCCTTGTTTCCAGGGACCTGTAAGGACAGTGAGTGAATTGTCCTTGTGCTATATTGTGCTTAAAAAAAACATTTATTCTAGGGACAGAAAACTGTAGGTAGGGAGAGTGTCAGTTTATTTCACTCTGCAAGTCCTTGTTTCCAGGGACCTGTAAGGACAGTGAGTGAATTGTCCTTGTGCTATATTGTGATTAAAAAAAACATTTTTTCTAGGGACAGAAAACTGTAGGTAGGGAGAGTGTTTTTTTTCTTTCACTCTGCAAGTCCTTGTTTCCAGGGACCTGTAAGGACAGTGAGTGAATTGTCCTTGTGCTATATTGTGCTTAAAAAAAACATTTATTCTAGGGACAGAAAACTGTAGGTAGGGAGAGTGTCAGTTTATTTCACTCTGCAAGTCCTTGTTTCCAGGGACCTGTAAGGACAGTGAGTGAATTGTCCTTGTGCTATATTGTGATTAAAAAAAACATTTTTTCTAGGGACAGAAAACTGTAGGTAGGGAGAGTGTTTTTTTTCTTTCACTCTGCAAGTCCTTGTTTCCAGGGACCTGTAAGGACAGTGAGTGAATTGTCCTTGTGCTATATTGTGATTAAAAAAAACATTTTTTCTAGGGACAGAAAACTGTAGGTAGGGAGAGTGTTTTTTTTCTTTCACTCTGCAAGTCCTTGTTTCCAGGGACCTGGAAGGACAGTGAGTGAATTGTCCTTGTGCTATATTGTGCTTAAAAAAAACATTTATTCTAGGGACAGAAAACTGTAGGTAGGGAGAGTGTTTATTTTCTTTCACTCTGCAAGTCCTTGTTTCCAGGGACCTGTAAGGACAGTGAGTGAATTGTCCTTGTGCTATATTGTGATTAAAAAAAACATTTTTTCTAGGGACAGAAAACTGTAGGTAGGGAGAGTGTTTTTTTTCTTTCACTCTGCAAGTCCTTGTTTCCAGGGACCTGGAAGGACAGTGAGTGAATTGTCCTTGTGCTATATTGTGCTTAAAAAAAACATTTATTCTAGGGACAGAAAACTGTAGGTAGGGAGAGTGTTTATTTTCTTTCACTCTGCAAGTCCTTGTTTCCAGGGACCTGTAAGGACAGTGAGTGAATTGTCCTTGTGCTATATTGTGATTAAAAAAAACATTTATTCTAGGGACAGAAAACTGTAGGTAGGGAGAGTGTCAGTTTATTTCACTCTGCAAGTCCTTGTTTCCAGGGACCTGTAAGGACAGTGAGTGAATTGTCCTTGTGCTATATTGTGATTAAAAAAAACATTTTTTCTAGGGACAGAAAACTGTAGGTAGGGAGAGTGTTTTTTTTCTTTCACTCTGCAAGTCCTTGTTTCCAGGGACCTGTAAGGACAGTGAGTGAATTGTCCTTGTGCTATATTGTGATTAAAAAAAACATTTTTTCTAGGGACAGAAAACTGTAGGTAGGGAGAGTGTTTTTTTTCTTTCACTCTGCAAGTCCTTGTTTCCAGGGACCTGTAAGGACAGTGAGTGAATTGTCCTTGTGCTATATTGTGCTTAAAAAAACCATTTATTCTAGGGACAGAAAACTGTAGGTAGGGAGAGTGTCAGTTTATTTCACTCTGCAAGTCCTTGTTTCCAGGGACCTGTAAGGACAGTGAGTGAATTGTTCTTGTGCTATATTGTGATTAAAAAAAACATTTTTTCTAGGGACAGAAAACTGTAGGTAGGGAGAGTGTCAGTTTATTTCACTCTGCAAGTCCTTGTTTCCAGGGACCTGTAAGGACAGTGAGTGAATTGTTCTTGTGCTATATTGTGATTAAAAAAAACATTTTTTCTAGGGACAGAAAACTGTAGGTAGGGAGAGTGTTTTTTTTCTTTCACTCTGCAAGTCCTTGTTTCCAGGGACCTGTAAGGACAGTGAGTGAATTGTCCGTGTGCTATATTGTGCTTAAAAAAAAACATTTATTCTAGGGACAGAAAACTGTAGGTAGGGAGAGTGTCAGTTTCTTTCACTGTGAAAGTCCTTGTTTCAAGGGACAGAGAAGGACACCTGAAGGTAGCCCTTATTGCTTTTTTCCCATCTCCCTGCAGGCCATCTATTAGAATGTCTGGAAGGCAAACAAGGAGAGGCAGACAGTCAGGAGGCAATAAAAGAGGGCAAGCAGGCTCTGTGTCTGGGGGCAACAGTGCTGGTCGTGGACGCGGTGCATTGTCATCAGCACATGGCCATGGGACACGCTTGTCCTTCTTTTCGGCAGCTGGACATGTTGAGCCACATCATGCCGAAGACTTGGTAGAGTGGATGACCAAGCCCTCCTCCTCCTCCTCATCCTCTCTCACCCAGGCTCAGGGTACTGGAAAAGCAGCTGCCAAAGCGTCGTCTTCCCTGGTATCAATGTCAGACAAATCATCAGTCACTCCTTCCCTAGACCCACCATGTCCTCCTCCTGAGGAGTCCCCCGAACTGTTTCAGCACAGTGTTGGGTACATGCTCCAGGAGGATGCCCAGCGTTTCGAAGGGTCTGATGATGAAACCCAGCTAGAGGAAGGCAGTAGCGTGAGAGCAGACAGAGGGGATGCTCAAGAAGGACACCAATCTGGCAGTCATGTTCCAGCAGCTGCAGCATACTGCCAGATTGGCTCCAGTGATGAGGAGGGAGGGGATGATGAGGTCACTGACTCCACGTGGGTGCCTAATAGGAGAGAGGAGGAGGAGGAGGATGAGGAGGAGGCACATCTCCAACGAGGCAGGATGCCCTTTGGTGGCCAGCGTAAGGGCAGTACACCGACGGAATCACACCGCAGAGCTCCGCCTGTGCAGGGCGCTGCCTCTGCCCGTCATTCAAAAAGTTCTTTGGTGTGGGCCTTTTTTGAGGCTAGTGCATCAGATCGCACAGCTGCTGTTTGCAACATATGTCTCAAGCGTATATCGCGTGGCCAAAACATCAGCCGCTTGGGTACCACATGCCTGACCAGACATATGTTGACCTGCCATGCAGCTCGTTGGCAAGCCTACCTCAAAGACCCACACCAAAGAACAAAGCGGACCTCTCCTTGCACCGCATCAGCTGGGATCTCCAACCCCACTATAACTTCAGTCCTCTCTGAAACATGCACTGAGAGGAATGAAGGTGTAGAATTAGGTGTGTCACAGCCAAGTACTTGCGGCCACTCTGCTAGCAGTACACCGACGTCCGATTCTAGCAGGCAAATTTCCCTGCCCCAGCTGCTGGACCGTCGAAAGAAGTTCACTCCCAGCCATCCACATGCCCAGCGGTTGAATGCTAGCTTGGCTAAATTGCTAGCGCTTCAACTGCTGCCTTTTCAGTTGGTAGACTCGGCCCCCTTCCGTGAGTTTGTGCAATGTGCGGTTCCTCAGTGGCAGGTTCCCAAACGCCACTTTTTCTCACGGAAGGCTATTCCGGCTCTCTACCGGCATGTGGAAGGCAATGTCTTGGCCTCGCTGGACAGGGCGGTCAGCGGTAAGGTGCATATTACCGCTGACTCATGGTCCAGCAGGCATGGACAGGGACGTTACCTTTCTTTCACGGCCCATTGGGTCACTCTTTTGGCAGCTGGGAAGGATGCAGGACAAGGTGCAGTAGTGTTGGAGGTTGTCCCACCGCCACGCCTCCAAAATGCTACTACTGGTTGTGACACACCTCTCTCCTCCACCCCCTCCTCTTCTTCTTCCTCCATGGCCTCTTCCTGTGGTTTGTCCTATGAACCAGCGGTGCTCCGTAGCCGTTCACGGGGCTACGCAAGTACGCAGGCAAAAAGATGCCATGCCGTGCTTGCGCTGGTGTGTTTGGGGGACAGAAGCCACACTGGGGCAGAGGTCCTGTCTGCTCTGCAGGGCCAGGCCGAGAGTTGGTTGACGCCACGCCAGCTTAAGCCAGGAATGGTGGTTTGCGACAATGGCACCAACCTCCTCTCCGCCCTCCGACAGGGACAACTGACCCATGTGCCCTGTGTGGCTCACGTCCTTAACCTGGTGGTGCAGCGGTTCTTGGGCAGGTACCCGGGCTTACAGGATGTCCTGAGGCAGGCCAGGAAAGTCTGTGTGCATTTCCGCAGATCTTATAATGCCAGTGCTCGCCTGGCTGAGCTGCAAAAGGAGTTGAACCTGCCCAAGAACCGCCTTATATGTGACATGCCCACCAGATGGAACTCAACGTTGGCCATGCTGCAGCGGCTGCACACGCAGCAGAGGGCCATCAATGAGTACCTGTGCGACTACGGCACCAGGACAGGGTCAGGGGAGCTTGTTTTTTTTTCTCCACGCCAGTGGGGCATGATCAGGGATGCATGCACTGTCCTGGCACCATTTGAGGAGGCCACGAGGATGGTGAGCAGTGACAGTGCATGCATCAGTGACACTGTACCTCTTGTCCACCTGTTGGAGCACACGCTGCGTGGAATAATGGACAGGGCACTTGAGGCAGAACAGAGGCAGGAAGAGGAGGACTTCCTTGCCTCTCAAGGCCCCCTTTACCCAGACAGTGTTCCTTCTGTCCCACCCATCGCACAGGAAGAGGAGGAGGAGGAGGAGGAGGAGGAGGAGGATTGTGTCAGCATGGAGGTGGAGGCTGGCACTCAGCATCATCAGCAGCAGTCTTTTAGGGATGATTTACAGTCCCAAGAAACCAGTGGACTTGTACGTGGCTGGGAGGAGGTGGCTGCGGATCATGTCGTCCTTAGTGACCCAGAGGACTCCGGAGCGAATGCCTCAGCAAACCTACGCTGCATGGCCTCCCTGATCCTGCAAAGTCTGCGGAAGGATCCTCGTATTCTTCGGATCAAGGAGAGGGACCATTACTGGCTGGCCACTCTCCTTGATCCACGGTACAAGGGTAAGGTTGCGGACCTTATGTTACCGTCGCAGAGGGAGCAGAGGATGAGACAACTCCGGGAGGCCTTGCAGAAAGGTCTGTGCAACGCGTTCCCAGAGACTGGGAGGTTACAAACTCCTGGTCCTGGACAACGAGTTGCTGAGGCTTCGGCCAGTCAAAGAAGGAGCGGTGGGGAAGGTGGCCGTCTGACCGATGCGTTCAGACAATTCTTTAGTCCGCAGCCCCAAAGTATGATCGGTTCCAGCAACCATCGCCAGCGTCTGATAAACATGGTGCAGGAATATCTAGGGGCAAGGTCAGACTTGGACACCTTTCCCACCGAAAATCCTCTGGCTTACTGGGTCTTGAGGATGGATCACTGGCCAGAGCTTGCACAGTATGCAATTGAGCTACTGGCCTGTCCTGCATCCAGCGTTCTTTCGGAACGCACATTCAGTGCTGCTGGAGGATTTGTCACGGATCACAGGGTGCGCCTGTCCACCGACTCGGTTGATCGACTGACTTTCATCAAGATGAACCAGTCTTGGATCACCACCAGCTACCACACACCTGATGCTGATATAACAGACTAATTGATTTTAACATGTCACATCCCTTCAAGACTGATGCTGATGCTGAGTGCCTGTGCTGTTATGTTGACTGGCTATCCTCCTCCTCCGAGTCCTCAATGATACGATTGATGATGATAGCTTGGAAGATCATTTTTGTTTATGGGTGCCGCCACCAGTGGCTAAGGCCCAATTTTTCAGCCCCTGTTTTACAGGGGCGTGTAATTACAATTTTTTTAGCAATAATTTGCCATAGGGCTCATTGCTGTGCTCCAAGTACAGTATCTGTGAGGGGTTGGAGTGTTGTGGCACCAGTGCCTAAGGCCCAATTTTTCAGCCCCTGTTTAACAGGGGCGTGTCATTACAATTTTTGAAGCAATACTTTGCAACAGGGCTCATTGCTGTGCTCCAAGTACAGTATCTGTGAGGGGTTGTAGTGTTGTGCCACCAGTGCCTAAGGCCCAATTTTTCAGCCCCTGTTCAACAGGGGCATGCAATTACAATTCTTGATCTAATAATTCACAGCAGGGTCCATTGCTGCACCCACCAAGAGTAACTCTGAGGGCTTACAGTCTTGTGGCAACGCCACCACCACCACCACCACGAAAGGCCCAATTTTTCAGCCCCTGTTCAAAAGGGGCATGTAATTACAATTCTTGATCTAATAATTCACAGCAGGGCCCATTGCTGCACCCACCAAGAGTAACTGTCAGGGCTTACAGTGTTGTGGCACCAGCACCACCATCAAAGCCCCAATTTTTACTACCACTGTTCAACAATTATATGTAATTAAAATTCCTGATATAATAGTTGACAGCAGGGCGTTCCAGCACCAACCAAGAGTAACTGAGTGCTTACAGTGTTGTGCCAACACCAACAACTAAGGGGCCTATTTCTGCAGAGTATATACGGCAGGTCCCTACTTTCAAACATCCAACTTACAAACGACTCCTACTTGCAAACGAAAGAAGACAACAGGAAGTGAGAGGAAATCTACCCCTAGAAAGGAAAATTCTCTCCTGTAAGAATAAATATGGGAGAAAGGGGTCTCATCTGTACTGATGCTTTATCAGCAATCCTTGTTTCAAGAAAAACACCACATTTCAAAAACAGTTGTCATTGGGACGGAAAGTGAGGTGAAATGTTCTGAACAGGGGCACAGACAGCAAAACAAATGTTACAGGGGTGATAACCCTTACCTATGTTTCCCAAAAAGTTTAAAAATAGATTTTTGGGCTGGAGCTACACTTCAACAATGTACCTGTTCAAAATTACAAACACATTCTACATAAGAACAAACCTACAGTCCCTGTCTTGTATGCACCGCCTGTATACGGCTGTTCAGAGTATATAGGGCCTTTTTTATTTTATGTGCGGGGTTCCCCTTAATATCCATACAAGACCCAAAGGGGCTGGTAATGGGCTGGGGTAGGGGGGGGGTCATGGGGTAGCTATGCCATTTTTCTTAAAGAATTTCATCCATATTACCGGGACCAGACATTACATTAAAGCCGCAAGCAGTTTTAAATGGCTTTTTTTTCCTTTAGAAGTGTCATTTTGTGCAGGGACAGTTCTAAACACGGGAAACATGTGGCACTTCACAGGCATACTTTAGACACCCCCCAGGTACGATATTTAAAGGAATATTTGACTTTTTTTTTTTCACTTTATGCATCATTAAAATGACTGCTCCCGAAAAACGACCGTTTTTAAAACTTATTTTTGCATTGATACATGTCCCCTGGTGCACAACCCGGGTTCCCAAACCCTATTTATGACAATAACATGCATAATAGTTGTTATAATTAGCACTTTAGAATTCGAACGTTCGCATCCATTGTATTTAATAGGGTTCTAATGTTCGTTCGAACTTTCGGTCCGTTCGCGGGTTCTGGTGCGAACCGAACCCGGGGGTGTTCGGCTCATCACTACCTGGGATGCATATATATCCTCTACACACTGTGGGGGGGGTTAACTCGGTAGCGGGTGTGTGTGACCCCCTGGTTGGGCTCCCCACACAAAAACAGGCCCAGCAGACGGAGGTTGTGGTTTTCAAGATCAAAAGGTGCGGTTTATTTCTCTATTTACAGTGACAAAAACACAGCAAAGCAAAAAGAAACATAAACAAAATAAATCCTGGTCAGCTTGACCTCTGACTAAACATGCAGGTTTCCCTAACTAACAACTGGGATCAGCCTGGTGCTGTCCTAGTCCCTAAGTCCCTGGTTTAGTAAGTGTCCAAACAAATAGCCACACAGGCTTTTTTCTCACCGCACAGGGGTTCACTCTCCCTAGACAGTCCACACAGGTCTGGTTCCAGGCATGAGCAAACACCTAATGAACCTGGGAGTTTTTATAGAGGCCTTAAACGAGCTGACAAGCTTCAGCTGGTCTCATCAACTCCCTGCCTGCACGACGCCCAGCCCTCTCCCTAGAGGTATGAATCATCCATGAGCCCACTAGCTTCAGCTGGGCTTCATCAACTCTCTCCCTAGTTGTATAAGTCGGCATAAAGCCTGAATCTGGGAGAAATATACCTACCCCCCTGGATGCAACCAGGTGACTTTACCTTCCTGCTGTCACATACCCCCCCTCTTGTTTTAACCTTGGGGTTGGAACACCAGCAATCAGGCATTCATGTACTCGAGACAAAGCATCCACATTCCCCATTTGAACGCCAGGGCGATGCTTTACTGTGAAGTTGAATTCCTGTAGGGCCAGGAACCACCTATTCACTCTTCTATTTGTCTCCTTGTTTTGAGCCATCCACTTTAACGGAGCGTGATCCGTAACCATGTCAAAGTGCCTACCTAGCAGATAGTACCGAAGGGAATCTAGAGCCCACTTCACCGCTAAACACTCCTTTTCAACCGTGGCGTAATTTACCTCATGGGACTTCAACTTCCTGCTGAGGTAAATGACTGGGTGCTCTTCCCCGTTCCAGACCTGGGACAATACTGCTCCTAACCCCACATCTGACGCATCACTTTGTACGACAAAGTCTTTAGAGAAGTCGGGTGAGTACAACACTGGCTGGCTACATAAGGCTTGTTTCAAGAATTGGAATGCTGCCTCAGCCTCGGGGGTCCATTTAATCATGACCGACCCTTTCCCTTTCGTCAGGTTGGTTAGGGGCACAGCCTTAGAAGCAAAGTGGGGAATGAAGCGCCGATAATACCCCGCTATTCCCAGAAAGGCTCGTACCTGCTTCTTGCTGTTGGGACGTGGCCAACTCTGGATGGCCTTGACTTTGTTGAGTTGGGGTTTTATTACTCCCCTCCCAATGGTGTACCCAAGATATTTGGCCTCCTCCTGCCCAATGGTACACTTCTTGGGGTTAGCCGTAAACCGCGCTTCCCGGATAGAGTCTAGGACTGCTTGCACTTTTGGCAGATGTGAGGCCCAATCTGTGCTATGGACAATTACGTCATCCAGGTAAGCCGCAGCATACGTCCGGTGGGGCCTCAGTATCTGGTCCATTTTCCGCTGGAATGTGGCCGGCGCATTCTGTAACCCGAACGGCATTCTCTTATATTGGAACGCCCCGTCTGGGGTTACAAATGCGGTTTTCTCTTTGGCCGACTTGGCCAGGGGAATTTGCCAATACCCTTTTGTGAGGTCAAGAGTCGTCATGTATCGGGCTGTTCCCAGCCGGTCGATCAACTCATCTATACGTGGCATGGGGTAGGTGTCAAATTTTGTAACTTTGTTCAACTGACGAAAATCGTTACAAAATCGCCAGCTCCCATCCGGTTTAGGCACCAGCACAATGGGACTAGACCAATCACTTTGGGACTCCTCTATCACCCCTAAGTTCAGCATTTTCTGTACTTCCTCCCGTATTGCCTCCCGTCGGGCCTCTGGGATCCGATAGGGTTTTAACTTCACCCTTTCACCGGGCGGGGTAATAATATCATGCTCTACCCCAGATGTTTGTCCCGGCAGCTCAGAGAACACCTCCTTGTTGCGAAGCACAAACTCCTTAACCTCCTGTTGTTGGGGTTGTGACAAGGTGGCTGCTATTCCAACCTCCGGAATCACGCAACCAGTTTGAGCTGGTGACCAAGTTTCTGCGACTAGGGACTCTCTATCCCTCCAGGCTTTCAACATATTAACGTGATAGATCTGTTCGGGCTTTCGCCTTCCTGGTTGTCTGACCTTGTAATTCACTTCGCTCACTTTTTCCATTATCTCGTAGGGGCCTTGCCATTTGGCAAGGAATTTACTTTCAACCGTAGGGACAAGTAGCAATATCCTATCCCCCTAGCGGACTTGATTATAGGACCTACCAAATCCATTGCGATTCTCTCAAACGGGACCTCAATGATGGGTAGAGGGACCAGCGGGCTACGGAAATGTGGCATCGGGGCCGACCTCTGACACACAGGGCAGGAGGAACAATAATTTTCTATGTCCTTCATCACCCCAGGCCAATAGAATCTCTGTAATACCCTCTCTCGGGTTTTCTCTGTCCCCAGATGACCTCCAAGAATGTGCCCATGGGCCAACTCCAACACCAACTTCTTGTAAGGTTTGGGCACCACAAGCTGCTCAACGGTTTCTTCTGCCCTTTTTGCCACCCGATACAGTAGGTCCTTCTCTACGCTGAAGTATGGGTAAGTGCAGGTATTATCTGGGTTCACTAACTCGCCATCTATTTCCACTACGTTTTCCTGTGCCTTTATTAGGGCGGGGTCTTTTAACTGTTCTGTGGCAAAATTTTCCCTGTGAACCTCAAGATCAGAAAACTCCACAGACGGTAGGTTTTCGTCTGAGGAGGTGGGCTCCTCTCCAGTTTCTTGAGTCTCCCTTGCCAATACTGACAAGGGAAATTCTGGAGAGTCCTCACCACTCTCAGAGGAGTTCTGGCTATCACATTCCTGGTACATAGGGGCACCAGTGGGGGGCTCAGGATCATCCCACAGTTCCCAGAACTTCGGAAAATCCCTTCCCACAATGGCATCATGCGGTAATTGAGATACTAACCCCACTGGATGAGAGAGGGTACCTTTGGGGGTCTCGAAACACACTGTAGTCACTGGATACTCTCGGGTGTCCCCATGCACACAAATAACAGCTACCTTGCTATTCCCAGAGACCTCTGTTTTAACTAATTCAGCCTTTATCAGGGTCACAAGGCTACCTGAATCCAGCAATACCACAACATTTCTACCATTAATACACATTTTGCATAAATGTTTCTCAGTTCCCCGAATGGCAGTGCATGCGACTGTCGCACACAGCGACTGACGTCGGTCCGTCAGAAAGTCACATTGCATGGGTTCCTCCACAACCGGGCAATTTGCTGCAATATGTCCCGCTTGCCGGCAGCGGTAGCAAACAATCCTTTTGGCTGCCTCTTGAGCCCCTGACTTCCCAGGCTGTTCTCGCCAAACTTTGGGTAGAGCTCCCACCCTCTCACTCTCTCCACCCTCACCCCTTGGAATCCTCTTATCCGCCCCTGGGGATGGTCTGGTCTTAGGGTGGAAAGTCCGAGAGTCTCTGGAAGAGGCCGTCAGGTTCTCTGTAGCCAAGTATTTCTCTACACGATCCACAAGACCACCGGCCGTCTCTGGGTCTCCATGGCTTACCCACTTTTGGATGGCAGTAGGAAGAGCTCTCAAAAACCGATCCATTACAACACGTTCCACAATCTCTGGTGCGGACAAAGTCTCTGGCTGTAGCCACTTCCTGCTCAGGTGAATGAGATCATACATTTGAGACCTGGGGGGTTTTCCAAGCTGGAAAGTCCAGTTATGCACACGCTGAGCCCGGACAGCCAGGGTGACACCCAGCCTTGCCAATATTTCAGCTTTTAGCATCACATAGTCTTTTGCTTGGTCAGGCTCTAGGTCATAGTAAGCCTTCTGCGATTCACCAGTTAACAGAGGAGCCACCAGTCCAGCCCACTGCTCCTCAGGCCACTTTTCTCTTTCAGCAGTCCTTTCAAATGTGGTCAAAAATACCTCTGGATCATCCTCTCCAGTCATTTTTGTCAATAAACGACTCACCCCAAAGGATGCGGTATTAGTGGGACGGCTTTCCTCACTGGTCTGCGGACGTTGCTGCATTACTGCTTCCATTTGTTGTAGTCTCTGCTCTTGCTTCTGTAACAGGTCTATGAAGCGGGCCTCAGATTGCTGCTGGGCTGCAAGGCTCTGTTGATGAGCTTGCTGCTGGGCTGCGAAGCTCTGTTGTTGAGCTGCAAGGCTCTTTTGCAAACCTGCATTTGTCTGCTGTTGATTGGCATTTGCTAGAGCCAGCTGTTTCAGTATCTCCTCCATGCTGGCTTAAAAAAAAACTGCCACTGGTTCTCCACCAACTGTGGGGGGGTTAACTCGGTAGCGGGTGTGTGTGACCCCCTGGTTGGGCTCCCCACACAAAAACAGGCCCAGCAGACGGAGGTTGTGGTTTTCAAGATCAAAAGGTGCGGTTTATTTCTCTATTTACAGTGACAAAAACACAGCAAAGCAAAAAGAAACATAAACAAAATAAATCCTGGTCAGCTTGACCTCTGACTAAACATGCAGGTTTCCCTAACTAACAACTGGGATCAGCCTGGTGCTGTCCTAGTCCCTAAGTCCCTGGTTTAGTAAGTGTCCAAACAAATAGCCACACAGGCTTTGTCTCACCGCACAGGGGTTCACTCTCCCTAGACAGTCCACACAGGTCTGGTTCCAGGCATGAGCAAACACCTAATGAACCTGGGAGTTTTTATAGAGGCCTTAAACGAGCTGACAAGCTTCAGCTGGTCTCATCAACTCCCTGCCTGCACGACGCCCAGCCCTCTCCCTAGAGGTATGAATCATCCATGAGCCCACTAGCCTCAGCTGGGCTTCATCAACTCTCTCCCTAGTTGTATAAGTCGGCATAAAGCCTGAATCTGGGAGAAATATACCTACCCCCCTGGATGCAACCAGGTGACTTTACCTTCCTGCTGTCACAACACTGTAACTGCAGCTAACTGCCTGCTCTATCTAACTCAAATAAAATTACACTATCTGTCTCTCTCTCTGTCTTTCTTTCACCACCGCCGCAACACACTACACAAGGCCGCCATGCAGGCGGCCTTATATAGTGTGGGGCGTGTACTAAACCCCCTGAGACATAATTGGCCAAAGCCACCCTGGCTTTGGCCAATTATGGTTCTCCATTCTTACCGCGCTGTGATTGGCCAAAGCATGTGGGTCATAGTGCATGCTTGGCCAATCATCAGCCAGCAATGCACTGCGATGCCGTAGTGAATTATGGGCCGTGACGCGCCACTCGAATTTGGCGCGAACGGCACATAATGTTCGAAATTCGACGAACGGTCGAACAGCCGATGTTCGAGTCGAACATGAGTTCGACCCGAACTCGAAGCTCATCCCTAGTTGGTAATATCTTATAAATGGACAACTTTGTATAAAAAAATGCGTTTTCATTTTTTCCCACATATTCCCAAAACTTCTGGAAAAAAATGAACGGTTCAAAAGACTCATTATGCCTCATAGATTTTACATTGGGGTGTTAGCTTTCCAAAATGGGGTCATTTTGTGGGAGTTTCCATTGTCCTGGTGCTCCAGGGTCTTCAAAACTGTAATAGGTGGTTGAGAAATGAGATGTGTAATTTATGCTCCTAGAATACCTGAAGGTGCTATTTCAATGTTGGGCCTCTGTATGTGGCCAGGCTGTGTAAAAGTTTCACACATTTGGTATCGCCATACTCGGGAGGAGCAGCAGAATGCATTTTGGGTGTCAGTTTTGCTATGTACATGCTATGTGTTGGAAATATCTTATAAATGGACAACTTTGTATAAAAAAAATTATTTTAATTTTTTTCCCACATATTCCAAAAACTTCTGGAGAAAAATGAACCATTCAAAAGACTCATTATGCCTCATAGATTATACATTGGGGTGTTAGCTTTCCAAAATGGGGTCATTTTGTGGGCGTTTCCATTGTCCTGGTGCTCCAGGGTCTTCAAAACTGTAATAGGTGGTTGAGAAATGAGATGTGTAATTTATGCTCCTAGAATGCCTGAAGGTGCTATTTCAATGTTGGGCCTCTGTATGTGGCCAAGCTGTGTAAAAGTCTCACACATTTGGTATCGCCATACTCGAGAGGAGCAGCAGAATGCATTTTGGGGTGTCAGTTTTGCTATGTACATGCTATGTGTTGGAAATATCTTATAAATGGACAACTTTGTATAAAAAAAAATTAGTTTTCATTTTTTCCCCACATATTCCAAAAACTTCTGGAAAAAAATGAACCATTCAAAAGACTCATTATGCCTCATATATTATACGTTGGGTTGTTAGCTTTCCAAAATGGGGTCATTTTGTGGGCGTTTCCATTGACCTGGTGCTCCAGGGCCTTCAAAATTGTGATAGGTTGTCATCAAATAAGATGTGAAATTAATGCTCGTAGAACGCCTGACGGTGGCCCTACTTGGATGTTAGACCTCTATATGTGGTCAGGCTGTGTAAAAGTCTCACACATGTGGTATCACTATACTCAGGAGGAGTAGCAGAATGTATTTTGGGGTGTCATTGCAAGTATGCATGTGCTGTGTGAGAGAAATAACTTGTTATTATGACAATTTTGTGCAAAAAAATAAATAAAAAGTTTCCAAGAATTGTGGGAAAAAATTACAACTTCAAAAAACTCACCATGCCTCTTACTAAATACCTTGGAATGTCTGATTTCCAAAAAGGGGTAATTTGGGGAGTATTTGTACTTTCCTGGCTTGTTATGGTCTCAAGAAATTAGATAGGCCTTCAGTACATCAGGTGTGATAATTTTTCAATGATTTGCACCATAGCTTGTAGACTCTATAACTTTCACAGAAACCAAATAATATACACTTTTTTTCGGTTATTTTTACTAAAGATATGTAGCAGTATACAATTTGGCCCAATTTTATGAAGAAAAATTACTTATTTGCAAAATTTTACAATAGAAACTACAAAAAAAAATTCTTTCAAAAATGTCTCTCTTTTTTAGCTTATATTGCAAAAAATTTAAAACCCAGCGGTGATTAAATACCACCAAAAGAAATCTCTGTTTGTGAGAAAAAATTATAAATATTTGGTTTGGGTACAGTGTAGCATGACTGAGTAATTGTCATTCAAAGTGTGAGAGCGCTGAAAGCTAAAAATTGGTCTGGGAAGGAAGGGTGTATAAAAGCCCTGTATTAAAGTGGTTAAAAAGGAGCCAAACAACTATGTGATAATAAATGGTTTCATATGATCACTATCCTTAAATAAAAGACAGTTTTTTGGCATGATCAGTCATATTTCTCTTATCGTCCATGGACTGACACAGCTGGATACTGTAAACGTGTGGTATATGTCCCTGCTCGCAGGAGAAGATCTAGGCAGAATGTTAGATGTTAGAAACATACATTCTAGAACAAACCAGAGCTGAACAGCCCCGCCCAGGGGGGCGGTCCCTCCGGACATTACCCTCCCACCTGCAGCTAGAAGCCTCAGTTTTTTTCTGCCTAGCAGAAGGAGAAGACGTGGCTCTCTCAGGAGCCAGTCTCTTGGAAGATTTTACTTTTAAATTTTATTCCTTTGGGAATTTTATTATTTTATTTTTGAGACCTTCAATCAACTGTCAGCTGGGCAACAGGTTGGGTACACTGGTATCCTCGTAGTCTTCCCTGTCCGACCATCGAGCGTGCTGATCCTCGTCTTGTGGGCGTGAGACTCAGTTCACGGCATACCCCATGACTCCAGGTGTGGCCGGGTTGCTTTTAGCTCCCGCGGTCCTCTTAAGATTCAACAGTACCTGACTGACTGTATCTCTCGCGGTGGACCGGGCCGATAGCTACGCAGTACTGCTCTGTGATAGGTCTGTCTGAAACAAGCCAGTGGGTCCCTGAAAGGGACGGGTAAGTAGTCTCTCCTACTGCAGGTGAATACATGCTGGCTGTGTTTCTTTATATGGGGGGTTTCTCCCTGCCTCCCCCCTGTTATGCTGCTCTCTGCACCCTGTACTGGTGCTGTGCTGTGGGGGTGCTTAGCGGTCAGTCTGGCCTGGCTGGGCGCTCATGTCTGTAGTGGGCTCTGGAGTGAGGGGCAGTTTTCCTGGTGTGTGAGGTGATTATTGCGTGCGCCATTAACACGCGCATTAGCGCTGTTTGCCTTTGAATTTCGCGGTCGGCGGCCATCTTGGCGTGGTTCAATGGCGCAGTTATAGCTGCGGCCGGCGGCCATTTTCTTGTAGCCGCCGCGCATTTACTTTCGGTTTCGGCCTCTAGCGGCGGCGCTAATCTCCCCACAGATTCTTCACTCTCCTCAGGCTCACAGCACGTTTTTTTCAGCAGGACTGAGCGGTCCTTAAGGGTTGGTGAGTCCTCCGGGTATCCCCTCCTCAGCCTCAGCGTAGCCAGTGGGTGGACTGTATATTCACTGTATAGTGTATAAGTTCTCAGAGGGTGGCGTTATGGAGTCTTATACACCTGCTCTCCACACTTGCCTGGGGCAACTGGCAGTGCTGCACAGTTAAACATGTTCATATGATTCCTGCACCTGCGGTCCTTATGGACCAGTTGTCGGCAGTCCTGGAATCATTCCTTGTCAGAATGGAAGCGGTGTGCGAGCGAAGGGAGCTATAAGCCCCCTCTCCCCACAAAAATCTTTAGTGAAGGAGTGCTCTGATTCAGATATGGGCCTAGCTACTGTGCTCAGGACCCTAGCTCTGAATATTTTAATGTTTATGAACAAGACATTCCCTTGTGAGGAAGACTCTAGTTCTGTGTTAGTGAATGACAGGGCACTTGAAAGTGAACTCATTGATGATGTGAGGAACGCTCTCAAGCTGGGTGCTGTGGCTGTGGTACTTCAGGTGGACGCTGTTTCCCTTGGTTCCTTCAGGCCTTTGTTTTACACAGCTTCCTCACTGTTTTCCTCACACGCTGCGTCGAGAGCAGCATGGATGATACAGTGGTACACAGTGTTTCCCTCCCCCTGGTCGGTGCAGCATGGTGGGGGGGGGGACTTTATTCATTTATGTCTCTAGTCCCTGTGAGCCTTCTGTGTGATGTCCTGAGACAACAACAGGGTCTCTGCACATGTGGTTTCCCGCCATTTCCTTGGGAACACTCTGAGCTCTGACAGACACACGGTCTGAGAATCAGAGGTTACCTGTTACCTGCATGCTGCTTCGGCAGCACAGTCAAGCAGGTTGGAATGATACAGAGAAGATAATGCGCCTCTGCGCCATAATTTAAACTCATCCCATACCTCTACGCTGTATACATTCACAGTGTATGTATGTGTTATTGGTCTTTGTGTCTGCGCGGGTGTCCCCCCACGTTCCAATGCTGTGTTTCAGTGCCATACATGATATAAACGTCCAAAATATGTTTATGCACGACTCTAGATACATTCACAGTATATGTATGTATTATACTCTCTGGGTCTGCGCGGGTTTCCGCCGGGGGCTCCGGTGTCCTCCCGCGCTCTCATGGTATGTGAGCTTCGGCTCTCTGCACAGTATAGACATGTTCAATATGTTTATTGCACATACTATACATATTTACAGTATGGGTATACTGTTTGTGCGGGGTTCCCCCGGGTACTCCGATTTCCCCCCACGCTCCAATGAAAATGCACAGCATAAACATGTGCAATATGTTTATTCACATGCTATCATTCCTACACGGTATCTGTATGCTGTCTGCGTGGGGTTCTTCCAGGTGCTCCGGTTTCCTCCCATGCGCTGACGGTATGTGCGCCTTTGGCCCTCTGCACAGTTAAACATGTTCAATGTTTATCACGCATGCTATAATACCTACACGGTATGTGTATGCAGTCTGTGTGGGTTTCCTCCGGGTACTCCGGTTCCCTCCCACACTCCATTGGTATGGGCGCTTCGGCGCTATGCACAGCCTAAATTTGTGCGATTTGATATCCACATACTAACATACCTACCCGGTATGTCTGTGCAGTCTGCGTGGGTTTCCTCCGGGTTTCTGCCCACGCTACATGACATGCGTGCCTTTGGTGCAATACACGGTGTAAACATACACATTATGTTTATACACAACACTAAATACATTCACAGTATTTGTAGGTATTGCATTCTCTGGGTATGCGTAGGGTACTTCAGTACCTCCCACGAGCCAACGGCGTGCGCGCCTTCGGTGTTATACACTCATAGGCTTGTGCAAAATGTTTAGCACACATACTATAATACCTACACGGTATGCGTATGCAGTCTGCGTGGGTTTCATCCGGGTGCTCCGGTTTCTCCCCCGCGCTCCAATGGTGTGCGCATTTTCAGCGCTATGCACAGTATAAACATGTGCAACTTGTTTATTCGCAGGCTAACATACCTACACGGTTGTGTATGCAATCTGCGTGGCTGGTTTACGTCCAAGCCCCGATGATGTGCGCGCCTTCGTCGCTGGCACAGTATAAACGTGTTTAATAGGTTTATCCACACATACTAAACTACATACGCCGTATGTGGTTGTATTATGCTCTTTGTGGCTGGGTGGGTTTCCTCCCACACTCTATTTGTGCGTTTGACGCAATACATAGTATAAACTATATGTTTGTACAATCAGCACTTATCTATGGGTAGCTGCTGGATGGAGCATTGTCATAAGGATCCCTGGTTTCAGGGGTACCACTTTCCAACTGCTTTCAGTGGTGTTTAGAAGCGCTGGCTTGGACTGTGTTCGCCAGGCTGAGGTTAGCGTTACGCCCGTTAGTGGCTGCGTCTCTGGCGTTTCTGTAGCTCAATGACTGGGCAAAAGCCTCTGCTTCATCTATCAGTCGACTAGCAGGTGCACTGCAACTGCTTTAGCCTTCAGGGTCTCTGTGCCCGATGTGGGTTTGCGCCACCTGTGGAGGCTGAGGTACTGGTCCTCTGACCGAGTTTCTAGGGAAGCTCTGTCAAGTTGCCTTTATTGGCCAACAGTTGAGGCACCCTGTACACCGGGGCCTTTCTTCTCCGATACATTGCGGAGTCTCTTTGGGATTTTCATTGTCGGCCGTGTGCATTGCAGGGGAAGGGTCCTTGCATCCGGAGGTGTTCCACCTCCTTTACCGGAGGTGGGGCACCGGATGTGGACCTTATGGCCTCTCGACTCACTCGCAAGGTGGCAAGATCGTGGCCAGGTCCAGGGACCCCTGGGCAGACACGCAAGTTGCGTTGGAAGCCCGTGGGGGCAGTATCGCCTGATATATGCTTACCCTCCATTACTGTTGTTGCCTCGCCTGCTTCGCCGAGTAGGGGCTGAGGCCATTCCGGTGATCCCCATTGCTCCGGAACGGCGACATTGGTACGCCAATCTACTTCGGCTAGTCGCAGACGTTCTTTGCGACTGCCTTTTGGGGTGGACCTTCTGTCTCATGATCCCATACTTCATCCTGCTTTACAGTCCTTGGCTTTAATGGCATGGCTGTTTAAAGCCAGGTGCTGAAGGACCGAGTTCTCTTGGATTCGGTCATCTCTTCTATGTTGTTGGCACGGGAATCTTCCTCCAGAAAGATATATCACCGTACCTGGAAGGCTTACATCGCTATGTGCGAGGAACTTGAGTGTCGTCCTCGGACGTATTCTGTTCCCAGGATTTTGCTCTTCTTACAGCGTGGTGTGACCCAAAAGCTGGCCTTGCATACCTTTTGAGGGTCGGATTTCGGCTCGGGCTGTCTTTTTCAACAACCACTACCGGGCCATTCCTTGATTAGCACCTTTTGTGCAGGGGGTTCGCCATGTGATCCCCCCTGTCAAGCCTCCTCTCCCTACTTGGGATCTGAATTTGATGCATCTCGGTTCTCCAAGAACATTCCTTTGAGAATATCAGAGAGATTCCTCTCTTGACCTTATCCCAGAAGGTGGCCTTCTTAGTGGCCATTACTTTGGTTAGACGGGTGTCTGAGTTGGCGGCCTTGTCCTGCAAGTCGCCTTACTTGGTCCTCCATAAGGAAATGGCGGTGTTGCGCCCACGACCGTCCTTTTTTTCAAAAGATGGTCTCGGCCTTTCAGCTTAAGGAGGACATTGTTCTTCCGTCCTTGTGTCCTCACCTATCGCATCCCTGAGAGTTTGCGCTTCATACATTAAGATGGGTACAAGCCTTACGGGTGTACCTGTCTGCTACTGTTTCCATTCGGAAGTCTGACTCACTGTTTGTGTCTGTCTCTGGTCCAAAACAGGGCCGAGCGGTGTCGTCTGCCACCGTCTCTAGGTGGATCAGGCAGACTGTCATACAGGCCTATGCCATTAAGGGGCGGGCGCCTCCCTTTCCGGTTGCGGCGCATTCCACCAAGGCAATTGGTGCTTCCTGGGCTTTCCGACATCAAGCGTCAGTTGCACAAGTGTGCAAGGCGGCGACCTGGTCGTTCGTTCATACCTTTTAAAAATGTTATAAGGTTGATGTGGCTGCATCTTTGGATGCTTCCTTCAGCCGCAAAGCATTGCAGGCCGCTGTTTAATGTTGCAACTCCTCCGTTGAGGAGCTCTGCTTGTTTGGAGTGAAGTTTTGGTTGTTCCTTTACTACTGCTCCCACCTTTTGATACTGCTTTGGGACGTCCCACACGTTTACAGTATCCAGCTGTGGCAGTCCATGGACGATAAGAGAAAATAGGATTTTTGTACTCACCGTAAAATCCGTTTCTCTGACGTCCATGGACTGACACAGTACCCACCCTTCCTTTTAAGGTTTGTACTGCTTTGTTACGAACTGAGGCTGCTAGCTGCAGGTGGGAGGGTAATGGGCGGGGCTGTTTAGCTCTGGTTTGTTCTAGAATGTATGTTTCTAACATCTAACATTCTGCCTAGATCTTCTCCTGCGAGCAGGGACATATACCACACGTTTACAGTATCCAGCTGTGTCAGTCCATGGATGTCAGAGAAACTGATTTTACGGTGAGTACAAAAATCCTATTTTTCAATATTAATGCCAACATATCAGGATTTCTACCAGGGTATGCCAATTTTTGAGCATAAATGTACAGTATAAAGGTCTGAAGACTGCTGAGACTAATAAAGAGGTCTGGCAACCAGGTAAGATGTGAACCTAGGAATGAAGGCAATATCCCATATATATGTATATATATATATATATATATATATATATATATTTAGCCACTTGACAAACAGCTACATACTGGTACATCGCTGGACTTCAAGTGGTTATGTCGGGATGATGTTTGCAGCTACAGGCATAATCCCGGTATTGTTTTTAGAGCTGATGGTTGCTCTCTTGTAAAAGCAATCCTAGCGGCTAACTAGCAGCGTCCCCCCCACTTGTGGCTTTCTAGGGTCTCTCCTGCCCCACCAAGAGATCCAATTGGCCAGCTGGTGCGTCTGCTGGCTGATCATAGAGGCAAACAGAGACCGAAACATCTCTGTTTGCCTCTATGATATAGGAAACCAGAAGTGATGTACCTACATCAATTCCGGTTTCCCCAGATGTAAATAGTGCCGTTTTAAAAAATGAAAAATATCACACTGATCTTGATGTGATTAAATGCTTTTATAGGGCAGAGGAGGGATCCAATAGAACCCAGACCTCTCCAAAAGAGTACCTGCCACTGCCTTTTGCTATCACAGGGGATATTTATATTCTCTGTGATAACAATAAAAGTGATCAAAATAAATTTTAAAGTAACAGTGTAAAAATAAAAATAATGATAAAAAAATTAAAATTCTGAGCTTGCGCACGAAGGCGAATGCATATGTTGGTCTTGCACGCACGCAAACGCACCCACCCAAACTGTGACCGCCCCACACATGTAAGGTATCACCGCAAACATCTTGTGTAAATTTATATAGAATGAAGGGATTTGGACAGTTTCCAGAAGCAGACTTAATTCTCCAGTCCCGATGTAAATAAAAGAAAAGAAAAAGGAGAGAGACTGGGCTCTCTCTTTGCGAATGAAGGGACTGTTGTGGAGAGCATATGTCTGCTTATAGGTAAGCACTCGAAGACTAAATTTGGAAAAATTATAAATTTTAATAATATATTAGTTAAAACAAGACATAGTCATAGTTACAAACAAAACCATAATACGGTATTAGATGCGTGGTAGTTGATGGATAAAAGTGCAGAGTGCCAACATGTTTCGCAATAAGCGTCGTCAGGGCGCTGCATCCATCTATATTCGCATCTAATTACATAAAACATAAAAGAAAAATATAAAAAAACTACCACACATCTACTACCGTATTATGGTTTTGTTTGTAACTATGACTATGTCTTGTTTTCATTCGCAAAGAGAGAGCCCAGTCTCTCTCCTTTTTCTTTTCTTTTATCTTGTGTAAATTTAAAATGGTAACTTATAAAGGCTTTTAAAGTGTCCCCTATGGATAATAAAATGTATGTCTTTTGTTGTCGTTGCATGGGCGTGTGCAATTTTAAAACGTGATATGTTTGGTATCCTTTTACTTGGTGTAACATCATATTTTAAATTTTACCAAACAATTGATTAGTATTGTGTTTTTGTGCATTAAAATTCAAAAGGACGCATGGCTCCCCTGGATATCTTTTATGAAAAATTCTATTACCCTAGAATTCCCTAGAATTCTGACCTTAAAACTCATATTCTTTATCAAACATCTTGTCGACAGACCCATGTCGTTTTTCTCCCTTTTTTCTTTTCTGTCCTTCTCTATATTTATTTATAGTAGTTAATGTTTCATTTTCAATGTACGCTTGCAATTCTATTTTTATATTTTTCATGGCAATCTATGCTAAGATCCATGAGTATACTTAAGGCGCCTGTGAGTTTTACTACATATTTCCATATTGTTAATTGTGTTTTTTTTTTCTTTTTGTCAATTTCCACAAAAGATATATTATATATATAATAGGTGTATACTATTAAATAGAGATAATTCCTTTTTATACAGCAAATAGTATGGTTATAATTTTAACAGATATTGCACAAAATGCATACATTTTTGTACATTATATAGTTTGTTCAAAATTGTATCATTCTCTATGATTTCACTACTTTGTATATTTGATTGTGTGTACTATATACAAAATAATTTTACTATATTCATACTTTAACTCCACAGCAAATTGACGCTGAAGAAATGACACTTTGCTACAATGTAGGGAGGATGGCGTCTGTATAAAGGGGATCTACACAAACGGGAGTTAACAGGAAGAAGGGGGAGATTACCTACTACCTGACTATATTTTAATGGAGCAAGAAGAGCCACATAAAGGCCAAGACATCCTTGACATCCGTCATACTGAATAGATGCTCATCTAACCACCCTGCTGTAGTCTGCACATCATCTTTATACATGACCAACTAGTACGTGGAGGGCTCTCGTAAGATACTCCACCCTCTGGACCTGGGGGGGGGGGTAGTGTCAGGAGGCCACAATTTGGCGCCATCCTCTACAGTGTTCTATTGCTTTTCCTGCGCAGTATACATTGTACCAATTTCTTGCTTACGATATATGACTATACATTCTCCTATCCAATACCCCTGACGAAGGGCTTGAAACCAGAAACGCGCCGGGTACTGGAACCTTATCGGAACTTGGAGAGTACCACGATTCATATACATTTACATACTTGCTACATATTTATGCTATGTAGTGTTCTGTTTGTGTTTTGTGTTATGTTATGGTTTTTAACTAATCATCTCTTGTGTGAAGTGATCTAATTTTACATGTATTAATAAACATTTTTTATTCTACATTAGTGGTACTCTCCTGCTGAGGAGTATAACGTAAAAACCGCTATATCATTTGTAAAGATAATGAATAAACCATTTGTCCATGTAAAGCTGGATCCGCTCTACCAATTTTTTCTATGGGCATCCCAGATCCCTTCCCCCAACCAAGTTCAATCCCCCAAATAAAACAACAAAACAAAGCAAAAGACTCTTCGTTGTCTACAAGTGTGACGTATGGATGTCTGGCAGTAGGATGAATTTGCGTGGATGTTAGTAGCTCGTAGCAACACACCGCTACACTTGCATTAACCACTTCAGCCTCAGAAGGTTTTACCCCCTTAATGACCAGGCCATCTTTTGCGATACGGCACTGCATCATTTTAACTGACAATTGCGTAGTCGTGCGACGTTGTACCCAAACTAAATTGTTGTCCTTTTTTCCCCACAAATAGAGCTTTCTTTTGGTGGCATTTAATCGCCTCTGCGGTTTTTATTTTTTGCACTATAAACAAAGAAAGGCCAACTATTTTGAAAAAAAAATAAATATTTTTTACTTTCTGCTAATAGGCCAATATTCTTCTACACATTTTTGGTAAAAAAAAATCGCAATAAGCGAATATTGATTGGTTTGCGCAAACGTTATTGAGTCTACAAAATTTGGGAAAAATTTATGGACTTTTTTTTTTATGTTTTTACTAGTAATGGCGGCAATCTGCGATTTTTAGCGGGACTGCGACATTGCGGCAGACAAATCTGCATGCTCTTTTTCCAGGTCAATGACATGAAATCAGAAAATAAAGAATCAAAAAGAATCAAAAAGTATTCCTAGATGGATATTACATACCTAATATAATATTAGTGCAATAAATGGCAGGTGGGGAAGTGCTATTTTCATTCACAACCACAGAAGAAAACATCATCAGAACACATGGCCCAACTTGAGACTTTAGCATAACTCTCAACTGCCACTTATGTGGAGGGACTGTCCCTCTTTTGAAACACAATCCTTCTGTCCCTCTTTCCTCTTCTGTTGTCCCTCTTTAAGTTCTGATGTATGGACCTCTATAATAATGTACTATAATGTACTATCTACCCTGTATGAGGAATTGGGAAACGGAACTGAACCACATGTAGCACCCTCTGCCATAGGTAGGTGCTAGAGGTGTAGTGTTTGTAGGTTCTGTTAGTGCAGGTAAATTTAAACAGGTTTATTCTGCGAGCTAGGTCTGTTTTTTTATCTGTGGGCAGGGAGTGGTTAGTGTAGCAGTGGGTGTGACTGACATGTACTTCAGCTTTTGGGCGCCTACCCTGCTTCCAGTGAGAATGTTCTAGAAGAGGGGCAGGGCTGAGAGTTGGAGTGGCATGAAGTACATGTGAGGAGCCTCCTACATATACTCACAGTCAGCCTGCTGGGGAGTTGTCGGCTGGGTGAACTGAAGGATGGAAGTGCTAGACTGCGTGCTGGACGAACACACCCATCTGGGGGAGTGTGGATCCGGCGGAGGAGCTTGGGAGATGGGAGGGAGATGGTCATGGAGAGGTGTCCTGGAACAGGAGCTGGAGGAGCAGTTGGTCTGCACGGTCCGGGTAAATTCTTCAGGAGGACTCAGGGCAGGAGTCGGTGAGTGAAGCACAGTGGATATCTGGAATAAGCATGACAGGGGAGCTGGGTGCAGAGCCAGAGGAGAGATTGTGAGGTTTTGTGCCAAATCGTTGCTGCCTGAGGGCGCGGGATTTGCAAGTCAGGCTTGCTGGGATCAGTAGTACATTGTCAGATATCTTTTACAACTAAATGTTCAGGGCCGCCAAGAAGGGGTACTGCAGGCCCCTGGGCCAGTAAGAATCATCAAGTGAAACTATTACTAGGACTTTTTCAGAGTGAGGCCTAGTCAGCTCAAGATGGTGGGAAAGGATGTCTAATGCTGTGACAGGAAAGTGATGTGCAGGAGGAGAAGTGTCCTGGAGGTAAAAGTCTGCAGGGAGAGTGTAGAGGCGGGAAAAGTTCTGAGGTTTAAAGTCTGTCAAGATTAGAGTCCACCATTTTTGTTCTATTCAAGATAATACAAAAATAATGAGTAAACCATTTGTCAATGTAAAGCTGGATCCGCTCTAACATTGTAAATACCAATCTGTTCTATGGGCATCCCATAACCCTTCCCCCAACCAAGTTCAATTCCCCAAATAAAACAAAAAAACAAAGGAAAATACTTTTCATTGTCTACAAGTGTGACATATGGATGTCTGGCAGCAGGGTGAATATGCGTAGATGTTAGTAACTCGTAGCAACACACCGCTACACACACATTTACACCAGACCAACAACAAAACTTTAGTATATTTTCCCTAAAATCTTCAAATTCAGGAAACCAATCTTAAAATTCTGACGAGGTACCTATTTGATTAAAGATTTTTGCCAAATTCTTATTCATTAACTCTCATTGGGACCTGGAGTCTGTTCACAGATTTTTCTGTGACAATTTTTGGGGGTTTATCCCCTCCTCAGTTATTTTTTTTTCTTTTATTTTTTCTTCTGCCTGTTCTACAGCTGTTCATAAGCTCATGGACTTTCTATTCTCTAATTTGGTCTTCCAATTTTATGCATATATGCTTCAATAATGCATATTTGTGTTGGAGGCCCATGTCCCTCCGGAAAGATTCTACTCTCTAAGGGCTGTGACTGCATATTTATCTGAAGTTATCTTGCCGTGATATTTTTACAAATTATTTCTTATATGGGCGCCCTGTGCGGGGGTGGTCCACATGTACACCCACCTATTCCTTGGAAACCCACGGGTCTCTGAGGACTAGGTTGTCTGAACCCCGTAGGTCAGACTTCTATTGTTTTGTCTCAGGTTTCGGGTGGCGTCTCCCCTCCCGAACCCTGGTTTCACATGTTAGGAGACTTTTTTCTTTTCTTCTTTTTCTCTCCGCTTTTCTTTCCCTGCTCTATTCCCCCTCCCATTGATACGTGTCTAATCATCCAATCTGTTACAGAGATCCACATTCCCAGATTTAATATGGACAACATCCACCGTACCCACCTGTTGGGTGAGGACTTTGAAACATTCTTGGTAAGAAGACTACCATGGGTGAGTGAGGACTTAATTTGTAAGTACACCACTAATTATCTCCATGGCTGATGAGTTATGACACACAGACCTTTCCTAAAATAGAAACCCATATACAAGGATTAAACTCCCCACTTAAAAGAAGGGAAATTCTAGATTACCACAAATCTCTCAAAATAGATATTCTCCTACTCCAAGAGACACATTTTCCTTTGAGGTATAGTCCCACTTTTTTTACATTCACACTACCCCCAATTTTTTCTAGCCAGCCCTGAAAATAAAACAAAAGGGGTAGCTATCATTTTCTCAAAAAAGTGCAAATTCGAAAAGACCATGGAGTATGTTGATGCTGAAGGAAGAATACTGTTGATACAGGGTTCAATAGAAGGACAAATTTACTCTATAGTGTCATATTATGCTCATAATAGAGGTCAAGCCACCTTTTTTAAGAATGGAAACATTGAACCCCATGCTTGCGGGCATGGTCATATTTAGGGGAGACTCGAATGTGACATTTGATCAGGTTCTGGATAAATCCAAACCCATAAAGGATCAATTAACTCGCCCAACCAAAGAGCCATAAAATCGCTAGAATTATTTCTGCGCATAGTCTAACTAATGTCTGGAGGGAACTAAACCCCTCTAAACGTGACTTTACACATTATTCACATCCTCATAATTCATATGCTAGAATAGACCATATTTTGTTCCCCTCATATCAATTACATTCAATACGCAGCGCTCACATTAACCACTTGACAACTGGGCACATAACCCCCTTCCTGCCCAGGCGAAATTTCAGGTTTCAGCACTGTCACGCTTTGAATGACAATTGCGCGGTCGTGCTACATGGCTCCCAAACAAAATTGACGTCCTTTTTTCCCCACAAATAGAGCTTTCTTTTGGTGGTATTTGATCATTTCTGCGGTTTTTATTTTTTGCGCTATACACAAAAATAGAGCGACAATTTTGAAAAAAACACAATATTTTTTAATTTTTGCTATAATTAATATCCCAATTTATTTAAAAAAAAACAATTTTTTTCCTCAGTTTAGGCCGATACGTATTCTACATATTTTAGGTAAAAAAAAACAACGCAATAAGCGTATAGGGATTGGTTTGCGCAAAAGTTATAGCGCCTACAAAATAGGGAATAGAATTATGATATTTTTTTTTTTTACTAGTAATGGCGTCGATCTGCGATTTTTTTTTGTGACTGTGACATTATGGCGGACACATCGGACACTTTTGACACATTTTTGGGACCATTCACATTTATACAGCGAACAGTGCTATAAATATGCACTGATTACTGTATAAATGTGACTGGCAGGGAAGGGGTTAACCACTAGGGAGCGATCAAGGGATTAATATGTTCCCTGCTAGATGTTCTTACTGTGGGGGGAGGGGACTGACTGGGGGAGGTGACTGATGGGTGTCCCTATGTACAAGGGACACACCATCCGTCTCCTCTCCCTGACAGGACGTGGATCTCTGTGTTTACACACAGAGATCCACGTCCCTGGCTCTGTGACAGCCGATCGCTCGTACCTGGCGGACATCGTGGCCGCCAGGCACGCGCATCGGCACTCGCCTGACACGGCGGGCACAGCTTTTCCCCGATGCGCGCCCGCGGTGGCGCACATCGCGGAAGTGAATGGGAGGACGTCCATAGACGTCCTATCATCAATTGACGACCGCTTTGCGGACGTCTTTTTCACATGGCCCGGGCGCGAAGTGGTTAAAGACACAGCGTTATCAGATCACTCAGTGGTCATCATTACTATATACTCTGGTATGCTGGGTAGGAAACAGGGACAATGGAGACTTAATGAGTCCATCCTGTCTAATCCAAATACAGTAGAGAAAATCAATGAAGCACTTAAAGAATATTTTTCTTTTAATGACACTGGGGGCACCTCATCAGAAACCCTTTGGGCAGCACACAAGGCTTTCATTCGGGGTAAAATTATCCAAATCTCAACCCAAACCAAACGAGAACAAAGGGCTGATATAGAACGTCTGGAAACACAGTATTCAGCTCTTAGAGCTAGTCACAAACGGGATCCTTCCTCAACTTCTACTGCTCTTTTAGATAAAACTAGACTGGACCTCAACTTAGCCCTTACTACGCAAGCCGAAAAGGCGATACGATGGAGCAGTAATAGATTTTATTTACATACAAACAAAATAGAGCCATTACTCGCCTCCAAACTTTCCCCCCGAATCAAAATTCATGCTCTAACTAAGATCAGAATAGCAGGCCAACCTCCCACAGCTAATCCAGTCAAAATTTTTGACGCTTTCCAAGATTTCTTCCTTTATAGCTCACTTTCCCAACCCAACAAAGATTCCATATTTGAATACTTAGACGAGCTTCCTATCCCAACCATAAATTCTGCACACAAAGATTTATTAGAAGCACCCTTCACGATTGAGGAGGTTCGGGAGGGCATTAAAAACCTCAAAAAGGGGTCGGCACCAAGACCGGATGGATTATCCACCCCCTATTATAAAGCCTTTTCGGAAACCTTAGCACCATACCTAACCAAATTTTTTAATACAAAAACTCAGGGTGCCCCCTTAGACACCCATCTTAACACCGCATTTATCTCAGTCATCCCCAAATCTGATAAAAACCCTAAGGAAGTTAGCAATTACCGCCCAATATCTCTTATCAATAATGATATAAAGATAATGACAAAAATACTGGCCAACCGTTTATCTTCCTTTATCAATAACTACATACATAAAGACCAAGTGGGCTTCATCCCTAGTAGACAAGGCCCAGACCAAATAAGACGATCAATTAATTTAGTCTCCATTTTGCAATCCGGCTGGGGGGGGGAGCGAGACAGGAGGGGCTTCTCTTATCGTTAGACCTGCAAAAGGCCTTTGACACAGTCTCTTGGCCATACATATTTTCTCTTATGGAGCGTTGGGGCTTTGGAGGACGCTTCATAGGTCTTCTGCAATCCCTGTACTCACATCCCAAGGCATTAATTCATCTTCAAGGACATTATTCTAAACCAATAAACATAGCTCGGGGTACGAGGCAGGGATGTCCGCTTTCCACTCTCATATTTGCCATTGCTATAGAGACTTTGGCAATAGCCATTCGTCACAATCCAAACATTAAAGGGGTGACATGCGGAGATCAAACCCACAAATGCGGTCTTTTTGCCGATGACCTCCTCCTATTTGTGACTTCACCGTTGACCTCTCTTCACAACATATGTCAGGTCCTAAATAACTGTTCTAAAATTTCAGGCCTATAGGTCAACTACACAAAATCACAGGCCCTTAATGTCTCGCTCCCCCCTCCAACTGTAGCCCTATTAAAACAATCATTCAAATTTGATTGGAACGACAACTCCATCAAATGCCTAGGTATAACACTTACAGCCCGCTTTGAAACTTTATATATAAACAACTACCCCCCTTTATACAAGAAATTGGAAAATTATATTAAAACCTGGTCCAAACATGAACTCTCCTGGTTGGGAAGGATCAATTCGATCAAAATGACCTTGCTTCCAAGAATTCTATATTTTTTTAGATCTCTCCCCATTCCAGGTAATAAAATCCACTTGAAAAAACTCCAGAGCAAAAATATTAAAATATACATGGGGTTCCTCTGGCTATCGAATACCCCAACACACCTTGTTCCTTCATAAAAGTAAGGGAGGACAGGGCCTTCCTGACTTGCACAAATATTATATAGCCGCTAGAGTTGCACAACTATCCATAATTTACTCAAAACCCGAAAAGCCAGACTGGATCAATATTGAACAACAGGCAGTTCCCCACTTATCCCTAGATTATCTATTATGGTGTCCACCCAAAAAAAGGCCACCCATATTAGCCCCCTCTCTGTCCCAATCCTGTGCACTTTGGGACAACTTTAGAAATCACCCTGCCCTCATTTTCGCAGGACGACCTCTAACACATCTATTTAATAATCCTGATTTTCCTCCAGGCTTAGAGAGAAAAACATTCCAATGGTGGGAGGACAAGGGACTATACCGTATAGGACACTTCTTTAGATCTGGGAAGCCATTATCTCTTGACTATTGCGTTAAAAAGCTGAAACTCCCAGACTCTGAGAGAGGTCGCTATGATATAATTTCAAAATTCCTACATCAAATTTGGAAGGGTAAACCGCTTCCACTCCAATTCACAAAATTTGAGATATGGTGTGAACAAGCCTTGGAGCAAAAGGGAGGCATTTCTGTGATTTATTCCACCCTCACTCACCCTACAGCAAAATCTTCTTACATGGAAGCGTGGGAAAAGGATCTCAAATGTAGCTGGGATCTGGAAACCTGGCATAAAGCCTGCTCTAAATCTTTCAGGGGGATTCTTAATATTTCCCTGATGGAAGCTAATATTAAGGTTCTTACCAGGTGGTATTTGACCCCCACTAAACTTGCAGCCATTTACCCAACTGCGGATCCAACTTGTTTCAGGGGTTGTCAACTATTAGCGTCGATGGTTTATACCTGGTGGGGTTGTCCTAGGATCCGTCCCTTCTGGAACAATGTTTTTAACATGATATTCAAGGTGACTGGTTGTCAGGTTCCCAGATCCATTTCTGTGTCTCTTCTTAATGCTCATATCCCTCTTATTTCTAAATACACACAAAAATTGATCCACTTCATACTTACAGGAGACAAGCTCACAGTGGCTAAAGCGTGGAAAAAACCTAAGCCCTTCTTATCGGAAGTTAAAAGGAAGATATCCTGGATAATGGTTCAAGAAAAATTAGTCAGCATCTTAAATGACACGACCCTACAGTTTGAAAGTATCTGGGATCCCTGGGCTAAATATGTAGGGATCTCTATTTCTAAGGGTGTCTCTTCGGATCTCTCCCTTTCTCAACATTAAGATAGACATGTATCCCCCCTTTCTCCTGTCTTTTCTTCTTTCCTTCTCTATCTCTTTCCTTTTATCTGACTTCTCCTTTATTATTCTCTGTTTTGAGGATACCTGGAAATGACACAAGAGAAACTTTACTCTCATGTTTTTTTTATTATTATCATATAAGTTATAGATACAATTTTCTTATGTTTCAATCTATTGGGTTGACTATTTTTGACATAAGGACCTCTTAGATCGAGGGTTGAGGTCATCGGAGGGGTGGTGGTGGGGGGGGGATTCTCTCCGCCGGCACAGTGTGTTCCCTTTAGGGGTGCTGGGGGATTGAGAATACTTCTATTCTTTGGATGTCTCTCCCAAGTTAGTTGCTTTCTTAGTTGGACCTAATAGGGTTATATTACCCTCCTAATTTTTTTATTTCTACTTATTTAGCTTTTCAGTACTCATTAGTTTAATCTTGTCATTGTCCAGGATTTATTATTTATGTGACTTTAAAACAATAATTAATTGTATTTAATTGTATTCTATATACTATGAAAATAAAATATTTTGAAAGAGAAAAATTCTGACGAGGTGGTACCATACTCCTCATATGCTACAAAATTTTATCCTAATACCTCTGATTGTTGTTGGGGATGCCAGGAGGGAAAAGGAACAATGCTCCACATCTTCTGGTCCTGCCCTAAGCTGGAGCACTTCTGGTCAGCAGTCTGGAAAATTATCCAAAAATTCACTGATTATGAGATTCCTGACGATCCAGCGTTTTTCTTATTGCATGTGTAGCACTACCCCCATAGGAGCTGCTGGTTATATTTTTGGGTCATACCGTTACTTGTCTGTTCCACCATATCCATCATAGGGGTTCCATTGAAGAGTTTTAACAGATGTCAGCACCAACACATAGTCTCTTTTCCAATGGTTTTATTAAAGAAATGTCATTTAGAGGGATGGAGGGTTAGGGGAGATTCAGGTACCTTGCTTTGCGAATCACGGGTACTTTCTTCAATCCAGAGGACAACAGTTCCCACACTGGAGTTAGCAACCACCGGATAGGCCTCTCTCACTGACCTAGAAGCCGGTGCGGTGCTCGGTCAAAAGTCTCTGCCACAGACTTGAAGAATACACTTATGCCCCATACACACGATCATTTTTAATGTCATTTTTAAAACTGACGTTTTTCTCGTCATTTTTTTTCTTGTTTCCTCTCAAGCCTGTCTTGCGTACACACCATCATTTTAAAAAATGTTCAAGAAAAGCGCAGTGACGTACACCACGTACGACGGCACTATAAAGGGGAAGTTCCGTTCGAATGGCGCCACCCTTCATGATAGTAAAGTTTGTTGAGAGACGATTCGCTCTTTTCAGTCTAGTGCTTTTCAGTCCGTTACAGCATGACGAACGTGCTATCTCCATTACGAACGCTAGTTTTACCAGAACGAGCGCTCCCGTCTCATACTTGATTCTGAGCATGCGCATTTTTTTTCACGTCGTTAAAGCATACACACTATCGTTTTTCACGTCGTTAAAAAAAACGACATGAAAAACGACGTGAAAAAAGAGAGCATGTTCGAAATTTTTAATGCCCGTTTTTCACGTCGTTAAAAATGCTCTGGAGCATACACACGATCATTTTTAATGGCCATTTTTTTTAATGGCATTTTTAACGGCATGAAAAATGATCGTGTGTATGGGGCATTAGTCTCTGCCCAATCCTCTGCCACAGGATTGTATGATCCAGAACCTTTTGCAAAGTCTAAGTACAGTCCCACAGTACCAGTTTCTTTCAGCCGATCCAGCAACACTGTGAGGTATATGGGTCTCCAGGCTCTTCCTGAGATACCAGCCCTTTTGGCTCGGTCCTCTCCTGGAAAAGTCCTCCCCTGGTTTCTTCAATTGCTCGGCTTCTCCCGCAGGCAAGACAGCACAGGACCACCCCTGACTAGTAGACCCCAGAAACTCATGGGCCTACTTCCAGTAACGAGGCCTCGGGCCAGCCGGCCCCGTGGCAGGGAAACTGCTACTGCACACCTTAGGCCAGGAGGACCATCAGGTCAGAGAGACCCGGAAGACGGTGTCTGTCCCTTAAGTACCCTCTCCCAGAATGCACAGTGGGGGGACCAATCCCACTGAGCTGTTTCTGGGTAAGAGGTACCCAATACATCCAGCCTGCTGCATTTCCAACCTTGACCTGTGGTGACAACGACACCCACAGTCAAGTGGAAAAATGCGCAACACAGCTGGACTGGAACAGAAACCAGAAATTTACACAATTATTCTGATCTAAACTACAGCTCAGACGACTAAATTTACAAATAGCGCCTACCCAATAGGAGCAGGGTGCTACACATATTTCGACCAACCCTGAAAAAATGTATAAAAATAAGTCATACGTCAACCAACCATCGGTTGTTGGCTTCACAAAGTGGAAGAAATAAATAAGATGGAAGATCTATTGCATAAATGTGATAAGTACTCCAAGATCTGGAATATATTTGTTCTTTCTGAAGAGGGGACAGCTCTTTTTGGTTCATAACTCATATGACAGGCAACGTTGTAATAAACCATCATCCCCTCAAACTTCCCTTGCCCCCCCTTTTTTACCCCTCTTTCTCCTCTATTCTTCTTTGCTTTTTCTTTAACCACTTGCCGACCCGCCCATAGCCGAATGACGGCTGCAAGGCGGCTCGATAACTCTGGGAGGGCGTACATTGATGTCCTCCCAGAATTGCACTCCCACGCGCCCCCTGGGGCGCGCACACGGAAGTGTCTGTGACCGCCGGGTCTAGAGGACCCGGCGCATCACGGATCACGGTAAATGGCCGCTGATAGCGCCCGTTTACTACGTGATCGCTCCGTAAAATGATGGAGTGATCACTTGTAAACAAACCGGCGTCATGTCATGATGCCGGTTCCTCTCTCCCCTCTCTGTTCCGGTCGGTACAGTGTGAGAGGAGGGATCGGTTGCAGCAGCGCTGCTCTGTGACAATTGCAGTCACAAATCCAACCATCCATCCCTCCATGCTCAGCCATCCCTGCCATACTCTGCAATACTCTGCAATACCCTGCCATACTCTGCAATACCCAGCCATACTCTGCAATACCCAGCCATACTCTGCAATACCCTGCCATACTCTGCAATACCCTGCCATACACTTCAATACCCAGGAATACTCTGCCATACTCTGCAATACCCTGCCATACTCTGCAATACCCAGCCATACTCTGCAATACCCTGCCATACTCTGCAATACCCTGCCATACTCTGCAATACCCTGCCATACACTTCAATACCCAGCCATACTCTGCCATACTCTGCAATACCCTGCCATACTCTACAATACCCAGCTATACCCAGCAACACCCAGCAATACCCGGCAATACCCAGCCAAACTCTGCAATACCCAGCCATACTCTGCAATACCAGCTATACTCTGCAATACTCTGCAATACCCTGCCATACTCTGCAATACCCAGCCATACTCTGCAATACCCAGCCATACTCTGCAAAAGCCTGCCATACTCTGCAATACCCTGCCATACTCTGCAATACCCAGCCATACCCTACCATACTCTGCAATACCCTGCCATTAGGGATGAGCTCGGTGTTCGAGTCGAACATAGGTTCGACTCGAACATCGGCTGTTCGCTCGTTCGGCGAACAACGAATGATTTGGGCCGTTCGCGCCAAATTTGAGTGACGCGAACGGCCCACAATACACTGCGCCATCGCAGTGTAATCCCGGCGCTGTGATTGGCCAAGCATGCACTTTGACCCTGCATGCTTGGCCAATCACAGCGCCGGCAGCGAGGAGAGCAATGATTGGCCACAGGCAGGATGCCTGTGGCCAATTATAGCTGAGGGGGTTTAGTACACGCCCCACACTATAAAAGGCCGCCAGCGCGGCGGCCTTGTGTAGTGTGTTCCAGAGCAGGGAAAGTGAAGGATAGGCAGGGACAGTGTCAAATCTTGTCAAATCGATTCTTTGCTAAACCTTGTGTGTAGGGACAGAGAAGGACAGGCAGGGAGAGTGTCAGTGTCATATTCTTTGCTAAACCTTGTGTGTAGGGAGAGAGAAGGATAGGCAGGGAGAGTGTCAGTGTCATATACTTTGATAAACCTTGTGTGCAGGGAGAGAGAAGGATAGGCAGGGGACAGTGTCAGTGTCATATTCTTTGCTAAACCTTGTGTGCAGGGAGAGAGAAGGATAGGCAGGGAGAGTGTCAGTGTCATATACTTTGATAAACCTTGTGTGCAGGGAGAGAGAAGGATAGGCAGGGGACAGTGTCATTGTTGCTAAGCCTCCTGCACATTATACACCTGAAGTTAGCCCGTATTGCTGCTTTTTCCTGGTGTGTTACACCAACAGGATTTTGCGGCACTTACAGCGGGCGGGGTGCACCTCCTGACCATATTACACCTTAACTTAGCCTGTATTGCTGCTTTTTCCTGGTGTGTTACACCAACAGGATTTTGCGGCACTTACAGCGGGCGGAGTGTGCCTCCTGACCATATTACACCTTAACTTAGCCTGTATTGCTGCTTTTTCCTGGTGTGTTACACCAACAGGATTTTGCAGCACTTACAGCGGGCGGAGTGTGCCTCCTGACCATATTACACCCCTAACTTAGCCTGTATTGCTGCTTTTTCCTGGTGTGTTACACCAACAGGATTTTGCGGCACTTACAGCAGGTGGAGTGTGCCTCCTGAGCATATTACACCTTAACTTAGCCTGTATTGCTGCTTTTTCCTGGTGTGTTACACCAACAGGATTTTGCGGCACTTACAGCGGGCGGAGTGTGCCTCCTGACCATATTACACCTTAACTTAGCCTGTATTGCTGCTTTTTCCTGGTGTGTTACACCAACAGGATTTTGCGGCACTTACAGCGGGCGGAGTGTGCCTCCTGACCATATTACACCTTAACTTAGCCTGTATTGCTGCTTTTTCCTGGTGCGTTACACCAACAGGATTTTGCGGCACTTACAGCGGGCGGAGTGTGCCTCCTGACCATATTACACCTTAACTTAGCCTGTATTGCTGCTTTTCCCATTTCCCTGCAGGCCATTAGAATGTCTGGAAGGCAAACAAGGAGAGGCAGACAGTCAGGAGCCAAAAAAAGAGGGCAAGCAGGCTCTGTGTCTAGAGACAACAGTGCTGGTCGTGGACGCGGTGCATCGCCATCAGCACGTGGCCATGGCACACGCTTGTCCTTCTTTTCGGCAGCTGGACGTGTTGAGCCGCATCATGCCGAAGACTTGGTAGAGTGGATGACCAAGCCCTCCTCATCCTCCTCATCCTCTCTCACCCAGGCTCAGGGTACTGGCAAAGCAGCTGCCAAAGCGTCCTCTTCCCTGGTATCAATGTCATCATCAGTCACTCCTTCCCTAGACCAACCATGTCCTCCTGAGGAGTCCCCCGAACTGTTTGAGCACAGTGTTGGGTACATGCTCCAGGAGGATGCCCAGAGTTTCGAAGGGTCTGATGATGATACCCAGCTAGAGGAAGGCAGTAGCGTGAGAGCAGAGAGAGGGGATGCTCAAGAAGGACACCAAGGATGGATGAGGAGGAGGCACATCTCCAACGAGGCAGGATGCCCTCGGGGGGCCAGCGTAAGGGCAGCACACCGACGGAATCACACCGCAGAGCTCCGCCTGTGCAGGGCGCTGCCTCTGCCCGTTATTCAAAAAGTTCTTTGGTGTGGGCCTTTTTTGAGTCGAGTGCATCAGATCGCACAGCTGCTGTTTGCAACATATGTCTCAAGCGTATATCGCGTGGCCAAAACATCACCCGCTTGGGCACCACATGCTTGACCAGACATATGTTGACCTGCCATGCAGCTCGTTGGCAAGCCTACCTTAAAGACCCAAGCTGACCTCTTCTTGCACTGCATCAGCTGGGATCTCCAACCCCACTATACTTTCAGTCCTCTCTGAAACCTGCTCTGAGAGGAATGAAGGTGTAGAATTAGGTGTGTCACAGCCAAGTACTTGCGGGCACTCTGCTAGCAGTACACCAACGTCCGATTCTAGCAGGCAAATTTCCCTGCCCCAGCTGCTGGACCGTCAAAAGAAGTTCACTCCCAGCCATCCACATGCCCAGCGGTTGAATGCTAGCTTGGCTAAATTGCTAGCGCTTCAACTGCTGCCTTTTCAGTTGGTAGACTCGGCCCCCTTCCGTGAGTTTGTGCAATGTGCGGTTCCTAAGTGGCAGGTTCCCAAACGCCACTTTTTCTCACGGAAGGCGATTCCGGCTCTCTACCGGCATGTGGAAGGCAATGTCTTGGCCTCGCTGGACAGGGTGGTCAGCGGTAAGGTGCATATTACCGCTGACTCATGGTCCAGCAGGCATGGACGGGGACGTTACCTTTCTTTCACGGCCCATTGGGTCACTCTTTTGGCAGCTGGGAAGGATGCAGGACAAGGTGAAGTAGTGTTGGAGGTTGTTCCACTGCCACGCCTCCAAAATGCTACTACTGGTTGTGACACACCTCTGTCCTCCACCCCCTCCTCTTCTTCTTCCTCCGTGGCCTCTTCCTGTGCTTTGTCCTCGGAACCAGCGGTGCTCCGTAGGCGTTCAAGGGGCTACGCAAGTACGCAGGCAAAAAGATGCCATGCCGTGCTTGCGCTGGTGTGTTTGGGGGACAGGAGCCACACTGGGGCAGAGGTTCTGTCTGCTCTGCAGGGGCAGGCCGAGAGGTGGTTGACGCCACGCCAGCTTAAGCCAGGAATGGTAGTTTGCGACAATGGCACCAACCTCCTCTCCGCTCTCCGACAGGGACAACTGACCCATGTGCCCTGTGTGGCTCACGTCCTTAACCTGCTGGTGCAGCAGTTCTTGGGCAGGTACCCGGGCTTACAGGATGTCCTGAGGCAGGCCAGGAAAGTCTGTGTGCATTTCCGCAGATCTTATAATGCCAGTGCTCGCCTGGCTGAGCTGCAAAAGGAGTTGAACCTGCCCAAGAACCGCCTTATATGTGACATGCCCACCAGGTGGAACTCAACGTTGGCCATGCTGCAGCGGCTGCACACGCAGCAGAGGGCCATCAATGAGTACCTGTGCGACTACGGCACCAGGACAGGGTCAGGGGAGCTCGGGTTTTTTTCACCACGTCAGTGGGGCATGATCAGGGATGCATGCACTGTCCTGGCACCATTTGAGGAGGCCACGAGGATGGTGAGCAGTGACAGTGCATGCATCAGTGACACTGTACCTCTTGTCCACCTGTTGGAACATACGCTGCGTGGAATAATGGACAGGGCACTTGAGGCAGAACAGAGGCAGGAAGAGGAGGACTTCCTTGCCTCTCAAGGCCCCCTTTACCCAGACAGTGTTCCTTCTGTCCCACCCATCGCACAGGAAGAAGAGGAGGAGGAGGAGGAGGAGGAGGAGGATTGTGTCAGCATGGAGGTGGAGCCTGGCACTCAGCATCATCAGCAGCAGTCTTTTAGGGATGATTTACAGTCCCAAGAAACCAGTGGACTTGTACGTGGCTGGGAGGAGGTGGCTGCGGATCATGTCATCCTTAGTGACCTAGAGGACTCTGGACTGAATGCCTCAGCTAACCTACGCTGCATGGCCTCCCTGATCCTGCAAAGTCTGCAGAAGGATCCTCGTATTCTTCGGATCAAGGAGAGGGACCATTACTGGCTGGCCACTCTCCTTGATCCACGGTACAAGGGTAAGGTTGCGGACCTTATCTTACCGTCGCAGAGGGAGCAGAGGATGAGACAACTCCGGGAGGCCTTGCAGAAAGGTCTGTGCAACGCGTTCCCAGAGACTGGGAGGTTACAAACTCCTGGTCCTGGACAACGAGTTGCTGAGGCTTCGGTCAGTCAAAGAAGCAGCGGTGGGGAAGGTGGCCGTCTGACCGAAGCGTTCAGACAATTCTTTAGTCCGCAGCCCCAAGGTATGATCGATTCCAGCAACCATCGCCAGCGTCTGATATACATGGTGCAGGAATACCTAGGGGCAAGGTCAGACTTGGACACCTTCCCCACCGAAAATCCTCTGGCTTACTGGGTCTTGAGGATGGATCACTGGCCAGAGCTTGCATAGTATGCAATTGAGCTACTGGCCTGTCCTGCATCCAGAGTTCTTTCAGAACGCACATTCAGTGCTGCTGGATGATTTGTCACGGATCACAGGGTGCGCCTGTCCACCGACTCTGTTGATCGACTGACCTTCATAAAGATGAACCAGTCTTGGATCACCACCAGCTACCAAACACCTGAAGCTGATATAACAGACTAATTTATTTTCAAATGTCACATCCCTTCAAGACTGATGCTGATGCTGAGAGACTGTCCTGTTATGTTGACTGACTATCCTCCTCCTCCTCAATGATCCGATTGACGATGATAGCTTGGAAGAACATTTTTGTTTCTGGGTGCTGCCACCAGTGGCTAAGGCCCAATTTTTCAGCCCCTGTTTAACAGGGGTGTGTTATTACAATTTTTTATGCAATGCTTTGCAGCAGGGCTCATTCCTGCACTCCAACTAGAGTATCTGGGAGTGGTTGCAGTGTCGTGGCACTAGCACCAGTGGCTAAGGCCCAATTTTTCAGCCCCTGTTTAACAGGGGCGTGTAATTACAATTTTTGATGCAATACTTTGCAACAGGGCTCATTGCTGTGCTCCAAGTACAGTATCTGTGAGGGGTTGTGGCACCAGTGCCTAAGGCTCAATTTTTCTGCCCCTGTTTAACAGGGGCATGTAATTACAATTCTTGATCTAATAATTCACAGCAGGGCCCATTCCTGCGCCCACCAAGACTAACTGTGAGGCCTTACAGTGTTGTGTCAACACCACCACCACCACCACCACCAAAGGCCCAATTTTTCAGCCCCTGTTTAACAGGGGCATGTAATTACAATTTTTGATGCAATACTTTGCAACAGGGCTAATTGCTGTGCTCCAAGTACAGTATCTGTGAGGGGTTGCAGTGTTGTGGCACCAGTGCCTAAGGCCCAATTTTTCTGCCCCTGTTTAACAGGGGCATGTAATTACAATTCTTGATCTAATAATTCACAGCAGGGCCCATTCCCGCGCCCACCAAGACTAACTGTGAGGCCTTACAGTGTTGTGTCAACACCACCACCACCACCAAAGGCCCAATTTTTCAGCCCCTGTTTAACAGGGGCGTGTAATTACAATTTTTGATGCAATACTTTGCAACAGGGCTCATTGCTGTGCTCCAAGTACAGTATCAGTGTTGTGGCACCAGTGCCTAAGGCCCAATTTTTCTGCCCCTGTTTAACAGGGGCATGTAATTACAATTCTTGATCTAATAATTCACAGCAGGGCCCATTCCTGCGCCCACCAAGACTAACTGTGAGGCCTTACAGTGTTGTGTCAACACCACCACTGTTCTGTCTCAACTACAAAGCGATAAAGTTCATCTCCAGGTTTAAGTAGGCCTTACTCAAGCTGGTTTGATATTCATCCCTTGCATCGATACAGGCAGTTTAACTCAATGAATAAACTCACAGTTAGGACGACAGACGATGAATCCTTTTGAATGTTCCGTTTAATGATGGATATTCATAGGTAGAAAAACGTTGCAGTTGTAAGCCACATGTAAGATGTTAGCATGGAAGAAATACAGGAGTAATGACCAGAATCAGGAAGTGGAGGAGATATATAAAGAACTACGGTGAGAGAGAGAGTTCAGCTAGAAAGAAGGGGACAGATCTTAAAGACACAGAGCAAGAATAATCACATAGTGTAACACAACACTCCCCGTCTGAAATCTTTAGATTTCATAACCTTAAACTAAAATATATATTTTCAAAAAGTCCAATACTGACGAATGTCCTGGAACCTGTAATGAAAAACATGCAACAAGCAAATAATAAACGTAAGTTCAACAGGATGAAGAACATAAAGTCACAGTATGATGTCTTCAAATAATTCCAAAGTTTTGAGTAGAACCTGTAGATGGCAGGAATGTACTCCCCGCCGTGCCGACAGCATGGCTAGTCCTTGCACAAGTCACTCACCTGGCAAAAGGAGTACTAACTCTGTAATTGGTCGACTAAAGGTTTGTGTCCTCCCTTGGTTACCTTGACTTCTACCTTCCGGACTTTGTTATCGTCGCTGGGCATAACTTTAGTAATAAGACCCATAGGCCACTCATTCCGACAAACTTCCTTGTCTTTTAGAAGGATGAGGTCTCCAACCTTAAGATTTGGCTTAGATGCTTGCCATTTGTAACGACCTTGAAGGTGGTGAAGATACTTTTTCTTTCAGCGATGCCAGAACACATTGGCTAGATGCTGCACCTGCTTCCATCGATGCCTGTAATGGTGTGACCGCAGCTTCTGTTTTGTACTTACAGAAGTGTGGAGTGAGGTGTTCACAGTTCTTATTTCCTTATCATCTTCAGGGCTTACTAGCCCATAGGTGGTGTCAATAGGGAGTAGTAAGAGTCCTCACACAGAAACCTTGGAGGTGACAGCCATAAGCTGTCCTGAAGAGCGGCAGGTGACACGGCTCTGGTCCCACAGTCAGCTGGGTTGAATTCAATGGGAACGTGATGCCATTGAATTGGTAGAGAGAATCTCTTGATACGTTCAACCCTGTTGCTGACATACACATAAAATTGTTTTGTTTGGTTGTTTATGTAACCAAGTACTACCTTACTGTCTGTATAGAAGGTAAAAGAATCAATTGTAGTGTCCATTTCACTTCGTATGACCTCTGCAATTTCTACTGCTAGCACGGCTGCACAAAGTTCATGTCTTGGTATGGTATGTGCAGGCTTGGGAGTGAGTTTTGCCTTGCCTAGGACAAAACTACAGTGTGATTCTCCATTCAGTTCAGAGGTCTTCAAATAGGCTACTGCAGCAATAGCTTCAACTGATGCATCAGAGAAAATATGAATCTCTCTCCGGTTAGCGGTTGAAGTGGATCCTGGAACATAGCAACGGGGAATCTGAAGTTTTTCTAGTGACTTCAAAGAATATCTCCACCTTTCTCACTTGTGTTGATTCTCACTAGGCAAGGGAGTATCCCAGTCTATGTTCTCAGTAGACAACTGTCTTAGTAAAATCTTACCTTGAATGGTAACTGGAGCAAGGAAACCCAGTGGGTCATAGATGCTATTCACCACGGACAGGACTCCTCTCTTAGTGAAGGGTTTGTCACAAGTTGACACATGGAAGGTGAATTTGTCTTGCTTGATGTTCCACAACAAACCCAGACTTCGCTGTACAGCAGGCACATCTGTACCTAAGTCAAGGTTTTTTAGACTAGTGGCATAGTCCTCAGAGTGAAAGGCATTCATAAGTTCCTGGCTGTTGGATATAATCTTCTGCAGTCTAAGGTTTGCTACAGACAGCATCTCCTTTGTTCTGGTGAGAAGATCAATTGCTTCTTTAGCAGTTGGAAAGGACTTAAGTGCGTCGTCAACGTAGAAGTTTCTTTCAACAAATTGACGGGCATCAGATCCATATTCAACTTCTCCAGTCTAAACTGTTCTCCTTAGCCCATAAGTTGCCACTGCTGGGGAAGGACTGTTACCGAAGACATGTACCTTCATGCGATTATCTATAACTTCCTTGTTGAGGTCATTGTCCTTGTGCCATAGAAACCTGAGGTAGTTTCTGTTGTCTTCTCTGACGATGAAGCAGTGAAACATCTGTTGAATGTCGGCCATTACTGCTACAGGCTCTTGTCTGAAACGAATCAAGACTCCTATTAGACTGTTGTTCAAGTTGGGTCCAGTAAGGAGCATGTTGTTAAGAGAAACACCTTCGTGCTGAGCACTGGAATCAAAGACAACTCTGATTTGGTCTGGTTTGCGTGGGTGATACACGCCAAAGGATGGAAGGTACCAGCATTCTTCTCCCTCCTTTAGTGGGGGAGCAGGCTCTGCATGATCTCTGTCAAATACATTTTGCATAAAGTCCACAAAGTGCTTTTGCATCTCTGGTTTCCTGCTTAAGT
The DNA here is from genome assembly GCA_029206835.1 of Rana muscosa. NCBI lineage: Eukaryota > Metazoa > Chordata > Amphibia > Anura > Ranidae > Rana > Rana muscosa. The sequence continues at coordinate 649,217,244 of CM055122.1, forward strand.
TTCGCTTTAAGGAGGAGAATCTACTAATGGCCTGCTGTAAGTTGTTGGGCAATCTCTCTCTTGGGAGACGAAAGGGTAGGGGTGCTACCCAGTTATTGGAGTGATCTTGAAAGAACTCATTGTCCATTACCTTGATGAATTCTTTGTCTTCCATTGAAGGAGCCAGTATGTCATCTTCACTGGTTGCATTAAACACTGTAGACCCGAAGTCGCCATCATGGCAGGAGAAAGGGCTTGTGTCACCTGAGATACCATGTTGCCATTCGTGGCTGGCTATCTTCTCTTTCATCCAGTAGTGATGTGGGCATGGCTCAAAGTAAGTGTTTCGGCCATTTGGCAGAACATTTGTCTTGAATGACGAAATGTTGGTAGGTCTTTTCATTTTGCCTATACAGACATTGCCTATGATGACCCACCCTAGATCCGTGCGCTGGGCAAATGGGGCATCTGGGGGTCCACTGACTTGTCTGTGTACCTTGTGAACTCTTAGAATGTCTCTTCCTAACAGAAGAAGGATCTGAGCATCTTTGTCAAGCGGCGGTATCTCATTTGCTATTACCTTAAGGTGAGGGTGATGGAAAGCAGCAGCTGGAGTAGGGATTTCTTCCCTGTTAGCAGGTATCTGATTGCACTAAACAAGTGTAGGTAAGGGTAATTGCAAGTTACCTTTGAGAGAAGATACCATGAGTCCATGAGCCCTTCTTCCAGAAACCTCTATAGTTCCACTACAGGTACCCAAGGTGTAAGGATGAGCTTCGCCTTTTATTTCAAATAGATTGAACAATTCCGATTTTGCGTGTGATCGATTGCTCTGATCGTCTAAGATAGCATATGCCTTTAGAGACTTTTCTGGTTGATCCTTGTGGTATATGTTCACCAAGCATATCTTAGCACAGGACTTACCACAGCGGTCTTCTCCACAAACTTCAGTCCAGGATGAAGAAATGATGGTAGAATTAGGCACTTGGTCTGTATTCTCCCCGCCATGCGTTAACCTGGGAGGAGTGTTGGCAGGTTGTGCAGAGCTGGGCTCAAGAGGATGGAGGGCTTGCACATGTTCTTCAGAGCCACACTCTATGCACTTGATGGACACATTACAGTCCCTTGCAAAATGTTCTGTAGAAGCACAGCACCTGAAACATACCCTAAATGTCTTTAAAAGCTCCTTGCGCTCTTCCAGAGGCTTTTTCCTAAAGCCGATACATTTATTGAGGGGGTGTGGCTTCTTGTGTATGGGACACTCTCTGTTAGGGTTTTCAATCTTTCTACTCTGTTTGTTCGTAGCCAGAACTGTGGTAGGAGTGGGAAGGATGTCAGTCTTTTTCACGGACACTGGACCTCTATGGTTTCTATAGTTGCCCTGAAGACTGGTACTCTTAGGAAAGGGTGAGAAGAGGCTGTACTCACCGTAGGAAAAACTTGGATCGTTCTTGGTCTCTGCAATTTTCCTGATGAATTCACAGAAGAAAGAGAATGGAGGGAAGGAAACCTTGTTCTCTCTTTTGTATGATGACCCTAGTGCAGTCCATTTCTCTTGCAAACCATACGGGAGCTTGGAGACAATTGGGTTTACCCCTCTTGGAGTGTCAAGGTAACTGAGTCCAGGTAGTTTTGGGTCTGTCTTGGCTAGCTGAAGCTCAAGGAGAAGGTCACTCAGTCTCTGGAACTCCTTGTTGTCCTTACCGGATATCTTTGGGAAAGTTTCCAGACGCATGAACAAAGCATTTTCTATAGCTTCTGGACTGCCATAACTTTGCTCTAGTCGCTCCCATGCAGCTGTGAGGCCTGCAGTAGGATTGTCCATGAAAACCGATCTTAATGGCTTAACACGTGCAGCAGATAGAGGACCAAGCCATTTGATCAGCAGATTCAATTCTTGATCAGCTGTAATGCCAATATTGCTGATTGTAGTTCTGAAGGCACATTTCCAACTTCTGTAGTTCTCAGGTTGGTCATCAAAACTTGTAAGACCAGTCTTTGTGAGCTCTCTGCGAAGCATGTACCTCACAAACTCTTCTGTCTCAGTTGTCTCCGCCTTTATGTAAGATGCTGTTGGCTGTATGGTGCTGATTGCGTTATCTTTGACATTGTTGTTAAAGGACACAGGGAAATATGGTGCAGCAGATGCATCCAGGTGAGTTGCTTGCTTGAAGTCAGTTGTTCCAATGGTACGTTGATTCAAGGCTGTACCAATGACTGGAGATTGATGACTTGCTTGAAGCTTGCGCTGATGCTCTGTGACGTATGAAGGCAGGCAAGGTAGGCAGGTAGGAAATGCAGTGGAGTGATTTTGAGTGCAGGAAGTTGCTGGAACCTCTTTAACTTGAAGCTGTGAAGGAGTCTCTATGTAGTCGGGAGCATTGGAGACAATGGAGTGTGCACTGCAGTGGCTTAGGACATAGTCTTTAGTGCGTTTGAGGGGGTCTTCCATATCTGCTATGTTTAGGTTAATGCTGTCTTTCTCACTTGCACCTTCGTCTGCACTGATAGCTTGCTGTAGAACCCTTAGCTTTGTCATAGCTGCGTCATGTTTACACTGTTCATTTAAGGTTTCCATTGTTGCTCTTTGACGGGCTGACTGAGCTTCCGACTCTGCTCTTTGACGTGCTGACTGCGCTTCCAACTCTGCTCTTTGACGTGCTGACAGCGCTTCCAACTCTGCTCTTTTTTCTGCATATGCCACCTGCACTTTGCTGGCTTCCACTTCAGCGCGGGCATTAATAAGTCGCTCACTGAGTGTTGAGTATCTTGAACTATGGGATCTTGACGAGTTTTTAGAACGTCTGGTGGAAACAGATCTGTGAGATGCAGTGTCCTGTAACAGCTTTATTTTTGCTTCTGCCTTTAATCTGGTTTGCTGGATAAAACTGTCTCTTTCAATATTAAGAATGTTGACACGCTTTAACTGCCTCATCGCATTTTCTGTCTTCATGTTTTGTAAGACATTAGTGAATTTGATGCTGGTAAGCTGATAAAGCTCATATGAGGCAGAAAGTTGTTTAATGGCGCCCTCTAGTGTCAGTAGTTCACGTTCAACAGACACTGTATTGGCTTCAGCAAGGATTTTCTCCCAGACTAATTCCAAGCTATTTGACAATTCAGTCCTTGAAGCTTCATAATTCTCCATTACTTTCCAAGTGGGTTTAACTGAGCGTTTGGGTAACTCAGTTTCTTCAGGAACTTGTGGGGAGGTAGATGTGAGTTCACATGCAGAAGCTTGGTCACTCATGATAGCAGACTGACTGTGAAAGCAGGCAGGATCTGTGTGCTGAAATATGACACTGTGCAGATTGTCTCAGGCTATAAGGCTGCCATGTGCTGCTCTGTCCCTTCTGTCTTGCTATGAGGGCAGTAAATCTTGTCTGTTTCAGTAATGACATGCAGAAATCTTGTAATTAGGCTGTGAAACTCCGTTTTTCTACTGTTCTGTCTCAACTACAAAGCGATAAAGTTCATCTCCAGGTTTAAGTAGGCCTTACTCAAGCTGGTTTGATATTCATCCCTTGCATCGATACAGGCAGTTTAACTCAATGAATAAACTCACAGTTAGGACGACAGATGATGAATCCTTTAGAATGTTCCGTTTAATGATGGATATTCATAGGTAGAAAAACGTTGCAGTTGTAAGCCACATGTAAGATGTTAGCATGGAAGAAATACAGGAGTAATGACCAGAATCAGGCAGTGGAGGAGATATATAAAGAACTACGGTGAGAGAGAGAGTTCAGCTAGAAAGAAGGGGACAGATCTTCACCACTTCAATACCATGCACTTATACAGCTTCCTGCCCAAGCCAATTTTGAGCTTTCAGCGCTGTCGCAATTTGAATGACAATTGCGCGATCATACAACACTGTACCCAAACAAATTTTTTATCATTTTGTTTCCACAAATAGAGCTTTCTTTCGGTGGTATTTGATCGCCTCTGCGATTTTTATTTTTTGCACAACAAATAGAAAAAGAGCGAAAATTTTGAAAAAAACAACGTTTTTCTTTGTTTCTGTAAATTTTTTTTGGAAATAAGTACCTTTTCTACTTCAATGACGGGCACTGACGGGCACTGATAAGGCGACACTGATGGGCACCGATGAGGTGGCACCAATGAGGTGGCACTGATGAGGTGGCACAGATGGGCACTGATGATGGGCACTGATAGGCGGCACTGATGGGCACTGATAGGCGGCACTGGTATGCGGCACTGATTGGCACTCATAGGCGGCACTGATTGGCACTCATAGGCGGCACTGATTGGCACTCATAGGCAGCACTGATTGGCACTTATAGGCGGCACTGATGGGCACTTATAGGCGGCACTGATAGGTGGCACGGACAGGGAATGATAGGTGGGCACTTATGGGCACAGATGGGCACGGATGGGCACTGATAGGTGGCGCTGATGGACACTAGTAGGTGGCACTGATGGACACTGATGTCCAGCAATGCCAGCCACCACACATTGTGGTGGTGCCATCATAGTGCCAGTCAGTGCCCATTTGTGGGCACTGATTGGCATATTTTTTTATTTTTTATTTTATTTTATTACATGTGGATGGCCATGGGGGCCATCCACATGCTTGGGGCTTCCTGGGGCGTCCTGGGGGGCTTCCCTGGTGGTCTAGTGTGGGTATCCGAGGGGGGGCTGCGCTGATAAACGATCAGCGCGAACCCCCCCTGTCAGGAGAGCCGCCGATCGGCTCTCCTCTACTCGCGTCTGTCAGACGCGAGTGAGGAAGAGCCGATCAACGGCTCTTCCTGTTTACATTGTGATCAGCCGTGATTGGACACGGCTGATCACGTGGTAAAAAGCCTCCGACGGAGGCTTTTTACCGAGATCAGTGTAGCGGTGGGTCAGACTGACCCACCGCTCCACCGATCGCCGCGATGCGCGCCCCCCCAGGCGCGCGGCGGCTGTTATCCCGCAGGACGTCATATGACGTCCAGTGTGGATAACAGAACCACTTCCCGGACGTCAATCTGCTATTGACTGGGCGGGAAGTGGTTAAAGACACAGAGCAAGAATAATCACATAGTGTAACACAACAACCACCACCACCACCACCAAAGGCCCAATTTTTCAGCCCCTGTTCAACAGGGGCATGCAATTACAATTCTTGATCTAATAATTCACAGCAGGGCCCATTCATGCGCCCACCAAGAGTAACTGTGAGGGCTCACAGTGTTGTGGCAACACCAACATGTAAGGGGCAAATTTCAGCTGAGTATATACGGCAGGCCCCTACTTTCAAACATCCAACTTACTAACGACTCCTCCTTGTAAACGGAAGGATACAACAGGAAGTGAGAGGAAATCTACCCCTAGGAAGGCAAATTCTCTCCTGTAAGAGTTAATATGGGAAAAAAAGTGTCTCCTCTCCACTGATGCTTTATCACCAATTCTTGTTTCAATAAAAACCCCAAATTTTCAAAAAACATTTGTCATTAGGACGGAAAGTGAGGTGAAATGTTCTGAACAGGTGCACACTGCACAGACAGCAAAACAAATGTTACAGGGGTGATAACCCTTCCCTATGTTTTCCAAAAAGCTTAAAAATAGATTTTTTTGGCTGGAGCTACACTTAAACAATGTACCTGTTCAAAATTACAAACAGATTCTACATAAGAACAAACCTACAGTCCCTGTCTTGTATGCACCGCCTGTATACGGCTGTTCAGAGTATATAGGGCCTTTTTTATTTTGTGTGCGGGGTTCCCCTTAATATCCATACAAGACCCAAAGGGGCTGGTAATGGGCTGGGGTAGGGGGGGGGGGGTGTGTGATGGGGTAGCTATGCCATTTTTCTTAAAGATTTTCATCCATATTACCGGGACCAGACATTACATTAAAGCCGCAAGCAGTTTTAAATGGCTTTTTTCCTTTAGAAATTTAATTTTGTGCAGGGCCAGTTCTAAACACGGGAAACACGTGGCACTTCACAGGCATACTTTAGACACCCCCCAGGTACGATATTTAAAGGAATATTTGACTTTTTTTTTTCACTTTATGCATCATTAAAATGACTGCTCCAGAAAAACGGCCGTTTTTAAAACTTATTTTTGCATTGATACATGTCCCCTGGTGCAGAACCCGGGTTCCCAAACCCTTTTTAGGACAATAACATGCATAATAGTCGTTATAATTAGCACTTTAGATTTCGAACGTTCGCATCCATTGTATCTAAAGTTCGTGCGAACTTTCGGTCTGTTCACGGGTTCTGGTGCGAACCGAACCTGGGGGTGTTCGGCTCATCACTACCTGCCATACTCTGCAATACCCAGCTATAACCAGCAATACCCAGCCATACCCAGCAATACCCAGCCATACTCTGCAATATCCAGCCATACTCTGCAATACCAGCTATACACTGCAGTACTCTGCAATACCCGGCCATACACTTCAATACCCAGCCATACTCTGCCATACTCTGCAATACCCTGCCATACTCTGCAATACCCAGCTATACCCAGCAACACCCAGCTATACCTGGCAATACCCTGCCAAACTCTGCAATACCCAGCCATACTCTGCAATACCAGCTATACTCTGCAATACTCTGCAATACCCTGCCATACTCTGCAATACCCAGCCATACTCTGCAATATTCAGCCATACTCTGCAAAAGCCTGACATACTCTGCAATACCCTGCCATACTCTGCAATACCCAGCCATACCCTACCATACTCTGCAATACCCTGCCATACTCTGAAATACCCAGCTATACCCAGCCATACCCGGCAATACCCAGCCATACTCTGCAATACCCAGCCATACTCTGCAATACCAGCTATACTCTGCCATACTCTGCAATACCCAGCCATACCCTACCATACTCTGCAATACCCTGCCATACTCTGAAATACCCAGCTATACCCAGCCATACCCGGCAATACCCAGCCATACTCTGCAATACCCAGCCATACTCTGCAATACCAGCTATACTCTGCAATACTCTGCAATACCCGGCCATACTCAGTGATACCCGGCCATACTCGGTGATACCCAGCCATACTCTGCAATACCCAGCCATACTCTGCGATACTCCACGATACCCAGCCATACCCAGCCATACTCGGCGATACCCAGCCATACTCAGCCATACCCAGCCATGCTCAGCCATGCTCAGCCATACTCAGCCATGCTCGGCCATGCTCAGCCATGCTCAGCCATGCTCGGCCATGCTCGGCCATGCTCAGCCGTACTCGGCTGTACTCGGCTGTACTCGGCCTCTGTATGTGGCCAGGCTGTGGAAGTCTCACACATGTGGTATCGCCGTACTCAGGAGGAGTAGGATAATCTATTTTGGGGTGTCATTTTTGTATGTACATGCTATGTGTTAGAAATATTCTATAAATGGTCAACTTTGTGTTAAAAAAAAAATTAGTTTTAACTACTTCCCGCCCGCCGGCCGTCATATGACGTCCTTGACTTTGTGCGGGGATATCTGAATGATGCCTGCACCTACAGGCATCATTCAGATATCAGCTTTTTCAGCCGGCGATTCCCTACACCATAAGAATGATCATAGCGGCTATTCAGCTGCTTGATCGTTCCTACAGAAGGCGAAAGGGGACGTCCCCCCCTCCTGCCGCCCTCCTGGGCTTCTACGGACTTACCGCTACGATCGAAGCCAGGATCATTTTTTTATTTTTATTTCAGGCTTCCCAGCCTAGAGGCGAGATGTGGGGTCTTATTGACCCCATATTTCACTGTAAAGAGGACCTGTCATGCCATATTCCTATTACAAGGGATGTTTACATTCCTTGTAATAGGAAAAAAAGTGATCAAAAAAATGTTTTGATGGAAAAAACTGTCAAAATAAATAAAGTAAAATAAACAATTAAAAAAAAAAGGAAAATTTAAAGCGCCCCTGTCCCTGTGTGCTCGCATGCCGAAGGGAACGCATATGTAAGTCCCGCCCACATATGAAAATGGTGTTCAAACCACACATGTGAGGTATCGCTCTGAACGTTAGAGCGAGAACAATAATTCTAGCCCTAGACCTCCTCTGTAACTCAAAACATGTAACCAGTAAAAAAAATTAAAACATCGCCTACGGGGATTTTTAAGTAGTGAAGTTTGCTGCCATTCCACGAGCGTGTGCAATTTTGAAGGATGACATGTTAGGCATCTATTTACTCGGCGTAACTTCATCTTTCACATTATGCAAAAACATTGGGCTAACTTTACTGTTTTGTTTTTTTTAAAGCACAAAACTGTTTTTTTTTTCCAAAAAAAAAAACGCGTTAGATAAATAGCTGCGCAAATATTGTGCGAGATAAAAAGTTGCAACGGCCGCCATTGTATTCTCTAGGGTCTTTGCTAAAAAAACATATATAATATTTTGGGTTCTATGTAATCTTCTAGCAAATAAATGATGAATTTTACATGTAGGAGAGAAATGTCAGAATTGGCCTGGGTGCTCCAGAACGCCTGAAGGTGCTCCCTGCATGTTGGGCCTCTGTATGTGGCCACGCTGTGTAAAAGTCTCACACTGGTGGTATCGCCATACTCGGGAGTAATAGCAGAATGTGTTTTGGGGTGTCATTTGTGGTATGCATATGCTGTGTGTGAGAAATAACCTGCGAATATATATATATATATATGTTCAATTTAGATGCATTTTCAAATGTGTTTTAATATGTAAAACTGGTTTTTACATCTGTATTTATCTATTAGAGAAGAATATTCACGCATGTTCCTGAGAAAGCCGTAAGGCGAAACATGTAGAACATAAGTGTAGAAAAATTGCATAGAGGAAATGTATCTCTTTCTTTATATGTGATAAGTCTGTATTTTTTCTCCTTTTTTTTGTAATAAAATAAATTTTTATATTATACGAGTTGTGATATAATTTTACTATCAAGCAGCACCCATAAAGTCCCATACTCCCCAATTGTTTTTTTTTTTTAAATCTTAGATTTGCTATTTTGAAAAGCCAGTGTAAAGGAAACATAGTGGTAAAATCATTCATCGACATGCATTTTTGGGGTACATGTAACTTGAGGCATGACAGGAGTGTTCATTTTGCCTGTATACTTTGTGCTAAAAGGTGTCCCTCTTTCTCATGTCATAAAATTGTGAGCTATGCTTCAGCTTGTAGACACTGCCCAGCAAACATTAGAGAGGGAGTTGAATTCCAGTTTCGTTTCTTGAACAAATGACACATCACTTTTCTGGAAACAGCAATATACTTTGTTCAGTGAGAAGAGCAATAATGGACAGGGACACATGGAGAGAAATATTTGAAAATGATTTAGAAAACAGAGGGGTCTTCGATGTGTGGAATTTCTCTGTGGATGAACATTACCAGGAACGGATGGGCTGGCAGCAGTATGTACAATGTTGTTATGCCAGGTATAGTCATTTCATTGGAATTTTTACATGTTACTGAATTCCCAGCGCTACAACATGATGTTACCCCTCTTAATGGTGGGCAACTCTGTCTGGGTCAATTTACCAAGGTTCGGAAAAAAAAATAAAGTCAAATTGGCCAGCAGCAGGACAGTTTTAATTGGGGATAATAAACCTATCTGGTGTATGCCTAACTATTATAACATATGCACATTTAGATTGTGGGAAACTTTGACATTAGAGTATACTGTTTATAAACGTTAACAATTAACTTTTCTAATTGTTTCTAATTGGACTGTTAAATAAGATTGAAAGTGTTTTGTTATATCTGTTTCTTAAAAATGCATAAAAAGTATTTTTCTATCAGCATGCCAATGCTGCTCTGTATCATCTGCACTCGGTAGTCTTGTCTCAAGAAGTCTTATCAAACCTGCACAAGTTACCCCTGTGAACCATAGAACAACCCCTTTATTAAGAAGATTAGAAGATGCGGCAGTGTTCTGTAGTCCTTAAAGGAGAAATATGTTTTTTGTTTTTTTTTCCCTAATCATACTAACCTAGGTGGATGCCGCTACGGTCTGATGCATTAAGGTGAAAAACACAAGGGTTTACATCCCCTTTAAGGGGAGTTAGTAGAAGAAGGAAAGTTCAAAGTAGCTAATATTTAAGTAGTTGTGGAATTCAGACAGGGCAGTCCAGCCCTTGGCCAATACTGAGAATGTTGGCATTTGCATATCAGAGCTCCTTAGGTAAAGGGGGTCCTGGGAAGTTAGGAAAAGGTATGAGCAGGAACTTGAGGGTGTTTGCACTTCAGTAGGACTGTCAATTCACTTTATTTATTGATGGGAAGGGTTACTTTGGTTTCATTGTTTATTTAATATTAGTGTTCTTAGACCCCATTCACACAGGGGCGACTCGACAGGTGACGCAGCCGCCTGACAAGTCGCGTCCCATTCTGTACAATGGAACCGTTCTAATCGGAGCGACTGAAGTCGCTCCGACTTAGAAAAAGGTTCCTGTACTACTTCAAGACGACTTCAGGGCGACTTCCATTGACTTCAATACAGAAGTCATTTTTGAAGTCACCTCTGAAGTCGTCTTCAGATCGCCCAGCACAGTCGCGGGACAAGTCGTGCCGCCCCTGTGTGAATGGGCTCTTACAGCTCTGTTTACTCTGATATGTGCTAAGATATTAAATAGTTTTTTTGTATTTTGTATTAGTAAAAGCGGAGTTCCAGGCTTTTTTCAGTTTATTAAAAGTCAGCAGCTACAAAAAGTATAGCTGCTGACTTTTAATAAACAGACACTCACCTGTCCCACGGTCCAGCGATGCGGTCGCACAAAGCCTCGCTCCCCTCCTCCTTCTCTCCATGGCGCCACCATAGAAACTGTGGGCACCCGGCCGGACAGCTTGCGGCTTCACAATCGTGCACGCACTGCGCATGTGCGAGTCGCGCTGCGCTCTCTGATTGTACAGGTAATCTTCTGGGACCTGTGACATGTCACAGTAGATTCCCGAGAGGAAGGGGCCGCCTAGGGGGAGAGGAGGAGTCGCCTAGGCGGTCTGAAGTCGGAAGCAGATAGTGGGACAGGAAGTCCCTCTCAAAACTAGGCACCCACTCTCCACCCAAAAAAATTACATGCCAAATGTGACGAGTAAGGGGGCGAGGAGTGCTTAAAGCGGAAGTTACACTTTTGCTTTAATAGCACCCCTGGCTACCAATATGAAATAAAGGAAACCTGTATTGAGAAAATACAGAATGCCCCCCCCCCCTGCTAAGTCAGACATATAGCTCTGGATACAGCAATGTTCATGCAGCCCACTGATTGGAGAGATCTGGCTCTGACCCAGCAGACCTCTGTAAAGAGATCTATGTTTCTACACAGTACAAAGGTCCTACTCTGGGGCATGCTGGAAAAGTTGAGGCTTTTCTACTCACATTGGGGGCTTTTTTTTTTAAAGAAAGACTTTGCACACATTTTGGTACTTGAAATTTATTTAGCTAAATTAAACTGAAGATTCAATTAGGCTTTAACCTAAAGTATAAATGGCCTTTAACTATGAACTATACATTTAAAACTTCCCTGCCTGTGGCCTTTCAAATGACGCAAAAACAAATGGGTTACATTTCATTTTCTAGATTCATCCTATCTATCATAATCCTAGAATTAATTAGTATACACTTTTTTTTACTGTTGGGGCATGGATGCATTTTAAATAATTTTATTGGGTCCTGGTCTCATAAAGTTTAAAAATTACTGTTCTAGAGGATCAAATGTTGGAAGCCCAAGTAGAGGGTGAAAAATATTTGTGGGAGGATTCTGGGCCTATGTTTATGCATGTGTTGAACAATAAAGTTTATTTTACCCTTTGGAAGTGCCTCCAGGACATTGATAAATGGGTTACATTTGCTGAAGATAACTACTGTTTCTAGTTTCATGGCATGACGAGTTCTATCTTCCTGTTGAGGGCACTGTTTGGAGAGCCAACAGACTACAATCTGTGCTGCCAGGCACAAGACATTTTTTCAAGAAAGATAATCCTTCACATTAATGTAACACCCCTTAATCAATGATAGATGAACCCCAGGCTAGCATTTCAGATCTCACAGTCTGGTCCTTGGTGTATGGTGGGGCAAAATATAAGTTGGGCCCCATTTACTTAAGTCTTTTTAGCTTTGATTGCTGAACTCCATAATAGGAGAAGGGGTTTATGGTTGCAGGCCAGGTTTGGGACAAGGGGCGTGCCCTGGGCACTGTGGTTTCAAGTGAGGTGGGGGTGGGGCGCTGCAAGGAGATTGGGGGGGATTTGTGCCAGGAGGGGTGGTTTATTTTCAAAGGGGGGGGGCATTTGTGCTGGGGGGATTTGGGGGAGTGGGGCAAAGATTTGTGAGGAGGGGGTGTTTATGCTTAGGGGTAAGCATGCATATAAATGCTCAGTTTTTTGGAGGGGATTGCTGGCACATAATACTTATACTTCTTGGGGGGGGGCGCAGTTTGGCCTGCTAGATGACCTTGTCCCGACACTGGTTACAGGATACCCAAAGATAGCACATAAATCGAGGACAGATATTCCAAAGTAGTAGTAGTAGACCCTTTAGGAGCAGCCTCTTGATAACAGACAGATCTATGATCCTTTATGAGCAGTCACTACCTACAATGTCCAGATAGCAGCTTAGGGTTTGACTGGATCTGATAAATACTCATAATTTAAAGGTATTGATTATCCTGCATTGCTTTCTGGAACCTCCTCCAAGAAAAAGGCAGAACCATTCAGCCTCTCGAGGCTTAGGGAAGACATAAAGAGCCAAGAAAAAGTAAAAAACAACTGTGGATTGCTACAGCCTAACAATATCCCACAATAATTTTAGTTACAGACACAATAGCATAGGGCAGGGTCCATAAACTTGCATTTGGTAGAGGCTTCAAGGACAAGTACAAAAGTGCAACTTTAAATGAAAGAACAACTGTACTTTAACAATATTTTGCATCTTGTATAGCTTTGAGGATAAACTACAGACTATACTCCTTATGATGTGTAAAGTTGCAGTGTAGTTGCTCACACCAGTCGTGGAACACTTAAAGCACCAAATTTTTTTTTTCATTTTGGATAGCGTAAGAAAAAAGTAAGGCCGCTTTCACACTGGCGTGGTTTGCAGGCGCTATTGTGCTAAAAATAGCGCCTGCAAACCGTCCCTAAACAGCGGCTGCTGTCTCTCCAATGTGAAAGCCTGTGGGCTTTCACACTAGAGCGGTGCACTAACAGGACATGAAAAAAAGTCCTGCTAGCCGCATCTTTGGAGCGGTGAGAGGAGCGGTGTGTTTACCGCTCCTCCACCGCTCCTTCCCATTGAAATGAATGGGAAACTGCGGAAATACCGCCGGCAATGCGCCTCTACAGAGGCGCATTGCCGGCTGTATTAACCCTTTTTCGGCCGCTAGCGGGGGTTAAAACCGCACCGCTAGCGGCCGAATACCTCCGCAATTCCGACGGTATAGCGCCGCCACCACACCCACCACCCCAGTGTGAAACCAGCCTTAGAATATTTGAAAAAGAAGGGAAACCTCCCCAGCAAGGTCACATTAACCGGGTCACGACCATGTCAGGCAGATATACTGCGGCACAATGGCTCTCCTGGGCGAAATCCCGTAGGGTATGTCCTACCCTTTTTCAGCTACCAGAGGGCGTGCGTGCAGGATCGCCGACGGCCACGTGCGATTGCGTGCACGAGCGACAGCACAGGGATTTCTGTAAACACAGAAATCCCTGTGCTGTCAGAGGAGAGGAGCCATATCGTTTGTTCCTACTAAGTAGGAAAATCAATATGTCTCCTCTCCTAGTCAATCCTATCTCCATACAGTTAGAACACACTGAGGGAACACACAATTAACCCCTTGATCGCCCCTAGTGTTAACCCTTTCCCTGCCAGTGACATTTACACAGTAATCAGTGCATTTTTATAGCATTGATCGCTGTATAAATGTCAATGGTCACAAAAAAGTGTCAAAAGTCTCCGATCTGTTAAAAATCGCAGCTTATTGCCATTACTAGTAAAAAAAAAAAAAAAAAAATGCTATAAAAATGCCATAAATTTTTTCCCATAGTTTGCAGACGCTCTAACTTTTGCGCAAAGCAATCAATATACGCTTATTGTGATTTTCTTTACCAAAAATATGTAGAAGAATATATATTGGCCTAAACTGATGAAGAAATTTGTTTTTTAAAAACATTTTTAGGAATATTTATACAAAAAGTAAAATAAAATAAAAAATAAATACCACCAAAAGTAAGCTCTATTTGTGGGGGAAAAAAAGGGTGCACATTTTGTTTGAGTACAGCATCAAATGGCCGCGCAATTGTCAGGTAAAGCGACACAGTGTCAAATTGCAAAAAGTGCTCTGGTCAGGAAGGGGGTCAAATCTTCTGGGGCTGAAGTGGTTAAAGCAGCCCTAGTGGATATTCTGAGAGGTGCTTAAATGAATGGGTTTTTCAACACTTCATTCATTTGTCTGTGACACTGATTGTCTCCATCTGAACATTCTTAACTTTAAGTATCTGTAGACTTGTCCCAGCAAATCTTGATTTTTTTTTCCTATGATAAATAATGCACACTGTGCAGCTATTTACAGATTAATAAAAGTAGGTAATTCTATTAAACTTTACTTTTTCAATTTCAGGTAGATACTAAAGGCAAAATAACTTTTTTTTTCTCTCTCTGCAACTGTAGCACGAAATGGAATTTCCAGTTGTACCCTTAAAGCGTTAGTAAACCCACAACAGTAAAAACAGTCTGTATATGCAGTAAAGCATGCTTTTTATACTCACTATGGAACCTAAGGGGTTAATCCTCTGCATTGTGTAAAAAGGCTGTTTGATCCTGTCTCCTCTGATCCTCTCCTCCTTCCACTGTCCCCAATATATTTCCTGATAATACAGAGCTAGGGGACAGGCTGCACATGCTCAGTTTGGTGTGTAATGTTAGAGATAGAGGGTCAGGGGTCCTGCATCCTGATAGGACAGTCAGTACAGAATCAAAACTCCTCCCACAAGCTTTAACCAGACACTCATAGAAGTCACAAGACTGCTATATACTGCTGATGAGAAAAGGTATTTCACAGTTTATATTCACTAAAATAATTGCACTTCCATGTTCTGTGTACTGTGGGAGACCAGATATAGTGAATGCAGGGTCCTAGGTTTAGTAACACTTTAAAAACTTAGGGCCAGGTGTACCCAACAGATTTTGGAAGCCAAGTGATTCAGCCTTCTCTCACATATATGTTTATGGTGAACTGATCCTGTAAAGATACAGAAGCAGCAAACAAAATGTGGTGTTAATGAATATAGAAGTACCTTTTAGACTAAAAGTGGGTTATGCCTGTATTCCACACAACGTAGCCTGACTTTTTTAATTATACCTTTCTCTATATGTCTATTACAAAATCAAAATGTAATCTGAAAGTCTTTTTTATTTCAGGTTTTATTGCTCAATCTGTGGTCGCTCCTGGGGTTCTTCAAAGGTTCACATTTTATTCCACATGAAACTGAAAAGACGAACCGGGCAGGCAAGGATGCATGTTTTCAAGCAAAAGTGCAAAATGTGCACAGCTGGCAAGTATGAGGAGCCTACTTTCCTGGTAGAGAACATTGAGATAGCTATAGGCAATTTGGTTAATAAAATAACCCAGAAATTTTACAACTTGCCTATAGAAAATTTGCCACGGAGCTTTGTGAAAGATGCTAGGCACGATGGTCCTCATGATTACAACAACTGCGAGGGCTGTGCATTGGGGATTTGTAAATGCGACACAGACATCCCATATTCTGACAAACACCACATTTTACCGAAGAGAACCAATCAAGGAAGTAAACAGAAGAAGAAAAGATTTCCTCTCCCTAACACGTACTCTCATCATCAAAGTTTATTGCAACCTCTGAGATCAACCTATTCGGATAGGGAAGAAACGGGAGTGGGAGAGAGCTCACATTACATTGTTGAGATACCATCGGATGAGCAAATTGACTCATCAGGACCCTGCTGTATAATACTGTAAATGTGTAAAAAAATCACTACACAATGTTGCACAATAGTAACACACAAAAATGATAAAATTCACCAAAACAGAACGGCTTTTCAGCAAAACAGAATAGCAATAAATCATTTTTTATTTAGGCAAATAATACAATAACATAGTCTCCTAAATGACCTTACTTTCATTTATCTCACACCATTTCATGATGCTTTATCTGTAGCCATAGGTGTGCGCAGCCTATTGCATTAGGGTGTGCACCCCAAAGCTCCAACACATATGCGTTTTGACATATTTACCAGCCTATTTCCCACTCTAAAACAATGGGAGGAAGGGGGAGCCAGGGAGCACACAGAGGGATCCGGGCAACAGAAAGAAGAGGAACAGGGACAGAAGGGGTGGTGGCAATATATTGGTACCGATCCCATGTATTTTCCTCCTGTGGCAGCTGAATGTCGACAAGAGGGAGAGGAGGAGAAGCCTACTTTCAGCTGCTGCAGGAGGAAAATACGGATCGGTTCCACTAAATTCCACCCCGCCGGTTTCCTGTCCAGGTTATGAGGGTTGGCAAGGAAGAATTGCGGTTTAGCTGTCACCTGCTCGACCATTGATGGGTTGCCAACCCCAGGATTAGGGTGTGCCCAGGCACACCTGGCACACCCCTTGGGCACGCCTATGTCTGTAGCCTATAATAATAGGTTAGTCTGGCGAAAGCAAATATTTTAGTTTTTATAAATGATGAGTGTAGTCACCTGCTTTTCTATCATCTCTGGGACTTCGATAGCAAGTGCATCTTACTATTGTTTTTAGTTCTGCTAAGACTGCCTTCTCTTGCTGCAACAGACAGTGATACTCATCTTGCTACATTTGCTGCAATATAAAAATGATTCAACAGTCAAGAAGTGTCTACAGGAATTGTGCAGGTCTTGCAGTTCATGGTTAGCTATTAAAGTCTTTGAAATATTAATATACAATGGGGTTTATTTTTATAAAAGCAAATCCCCTTTGCACTGCAAGTGCACTTGGAAGTGCAGTCGCTGTAGCTCTGAGGAGGACATGCAAGGAAAATAAAAAACAGCATTTTGATTGGATGATAAAATCAGCAGAGCTTTCCCTTCTTGAAGGGGTTTCTTGAAAAAATCCTAAAGTCATCACAATGCTGAAGAGCACATGGGCTGGTATCAACATAGCTGACGGCTACACCTTTATTAAAACACAGGTTCAGCACTCTCCATAGACAATAATTTAATTTTCAGCAAAAAATTGAATAACTTGACACCTAAAACAAAGCACTTTTTTGTTGTAAGAGGGATCGGCTCAACTGGTGTTGGCAGCAGTCTTCGGTGTCTGAGGCACACAGGAACATTCCAAGCAGGTTTGATCTACACTTTTATTCCGCAGCAAAGAAACACAGTTTAAATGCAGATGGGCTTTGCACAATAAGTCCATGGTATAAAACAAGCAAAACATCAGTCAGTTCCTGACTAACAGGGTACCAATAGATTCTTTAAAACAAACAGGCAGCACTTGTACCTTTTTAGTGTTCTGTCAGTTGTCAGTCTCTTCACCCAGCAGCAGGCTCCAACAGCAGAGAGAGTGGAAGAAAGAGACATGCGCGCCGGTCAGCTCACATATACAGTATAAAGGTCTGAAGACTGCTGAGAATAATAATGAGGTATGGCAACCTGGTAAAATGTGAATCTAGCTTTAACGGGGTCTCCTTTAAGGCCCCATGGACTACGTTACCCAGAACCCCGTTGGCACCCAGGGTGCATTTTGCCACCGCAGAGACTCATGGGTGGGGTAGAAAGGGGAGGGCGGGGCTAGACCCGCTCTCTTTAGACAACGCGCGGCTAGCAAGAGGACTCCCTGTGCGGAGCTGCTACAAGTGCAAGGCCCAAAGCCTGGGCCTTGCACACTTACAAAGAGACTTCCACCTCGCTGCGGAGCCTGTGCGGCACCTGATACCTACTTGCCTCGTGGACATCAGTTGGACCAGAGACCCGGCTATCGCAGACCCTGTGTGCGGAGACACAGCGGTGGGAGTCCCGGACTGGGATCGAGTCCGGAGGGGTGAGAGAGCACCTGCTCACAACTATAACCGAGTACTTTTGTTAGGCCTATTGACTGCCTTGGCCCATCGGGTTATACTTGCTGTCCTGACAGGAGACTAGTTGCAGAACTGAGTTATATAGTCTCCGGGGGGTTGTTCCTATTACTATAAACCGTTATTGGATTACAAATTATTTTTCCTGTATGTGCACCACCGATCATCTTGCATGCGAAGATTCCTCACTTTAAGACTGAGCTTTAACTGAGTCAGGCCTGACTGGGAGTGTAGAACCTTATTGAGCGCCATATTGCTCACGGGGAGAGTAGCTACACGTAGTGTGTGATCTCTATATATATATATATATATTAGTTGACCAGTGTTACTAATACTGCAGGGCTCTGCATGTATGTGTTATATTGTATTGATCAATGACTTTTATATCCGAGTAAATCTGCTATAGTTAACCATTCTGGTATTAGTGTCCATTACTATATGTTTCAACTGTTTGGATTATTATAGGATTGTTTATGGACAGGTATAGAGCTATACTAATATACCACCCCTAGACTAGCTGTGCCAGGGGAGGGTCGAGTAGATTGCCGGGGGTTGGCCGTGCTGTGTATAGGGCCTGAAACAAAGCCAGCGGCTCTCTTAGTTTGGGGGTATCGCTACATAGCAATGAAAGCAATATTCAACTTAAAGTTCTACAAAGCCTCCAGGCTCCAGAACTCAGACCAGAACTTAAAATTCTGAAAAGAAAAGTTTGTCAGCCATAAAACCTGCAGCCAGTTTCCATGTGTAGGTGAGGCTGGGTGACACTCCATCCACAATTCTGCCAGCCAATGTCTCACAATATATATATATATATATATATATTATATATATTATATACTGTAAATATGCATAAGATTTATATTATTAAACAGAATACTGTATAACAGTATGAGATAATTCCTTTTGATGCAGCAAAACACATACATCATATAGTTTGTTCAAAATTGTATAATTTTATATAATTTCACTACTTTGTATATTTGATTGTGTGCACTATAGTAGAAAGAATTTTACTGTATTCATACTTGTTATTTAACTCCGCAACAAATATACAGTATAGAACATATATACAAAATAATGTACAACACAAGAAATATTTTATATTATATAGTAGAGTGTATGTACAAATCTTTTATTTGCACAGAGTTTACTTTTCAAAGTGAATGTTTGTTTAGTAATTAGGGTGAAGCTGTGCTCGATTCATTCATCAAATCATGTGCAGACAAAAATTTAGTTTTTTTACATCATTTGCACATAATTGTATAATCCAGTTAAACGCAACTTTATTCACAAAGCTAAACAAACATTTACTTTGCTAAGTGAACATCCTTTTATTATTTTAGTTTATAAACCCATAGTATACACAGCATATAATGTATGTTCTGTAAAAAAATTAAATCACAAAAACAACTGCAGAGGACCTATAGCTTTCTAAACTTTTTTAGATATGCAGAACAGCTAATGTACGTAATCTTGTCAATGTTTGTGTTAATATATGACATATTATGATGTATTTATACTGATGTGATTTACTGATTTATGGGAAGTGTAATTCATTATGATAAGTCCACTTCAATAACATGGTAATAAATTGTTTGCGATCTCATGAGTTGGCTTGTGAACAAAAATCTATCCACTTATACACACGGTCGGACTTTTGACCGGCCAAAATCACATCGGAGTAAAAGAGAACATGTTCTCTATCTAAACTCTGACGGAATTCCTCTGAATTTCCGATGGAAAAAGTCAGATGGGGCATACACATGGTTGGAATATCCGATGGAAAAAGTCCGTCTGACTTTTTTCCATCGGAAATTCCGATCGTGTGTACAAGGCATTACAGTAAAGCAATGGAACTTTTTACTGTTTTGGTTATGATTTCTTGTAAAATATTAGAAATGTGTCTGGTCAGCCAGTAGTCAAAGTAATCACGAAGATGATCTATTAAAGCTTGAGGAAAAAAAAAAAAAAAGCATAAACAGGAGGGAGGGTTGCACATGTAAACCAATTAAAAAGTGTGTGTTATTTTTTTCAATAAAAGGAAATTGAACCTTGACTAGTTGCTATTTTCAACAACTGCTCATTTTCATTTTTCTAGTTTTAGTGAACCGGCCTCTCTGTACCTGCTGAGCCAATACAATGTGATATCAGTGCTGCATTCTGCAAACTGTCCTTTCAGGCATTTTCTTCATATTTCCATACCTTCCATCTCTCTAAATGTGAAAGAGGGACACCATTTAGCACCAAGTATACAGGTACAGCACATGACACCCCTGCCCTACCTCCTAGCTACATGGAGCATGAAGGATTTATATGCAAAAAATGATTGGTTAAACCCACAAGCACATTCTATTCCATTTTCCTGGCTTTTCAAGATAAAAACTGGTAGTTAATAACAACATTTTATAAAGTTCTATATACATCAGACCAAAAAGAGAGACAACTGAGGAAGAAAAAGGCCTCATTGACATGAATTAATTGTTAGCCTCTTAGTAAAAAACACATAAACTTGTTACTAATGGTACCATCATCCTAAAAGTCAATTTTGAATAGAAGTAGGGCTTAAGGGCAGTAGGACTATTACGGTACAAGGTGAGTAGGTAAACTCAGAGAGAGCAGATATAATAAAAAATATAAATTTATTAACATAGTAGCAAAATAAAAAACATCAAGACAACATAGACAATAAAGTACAGTACAAACATTGTGACAAGCCGTACGTGTCACCGAAATTGATGATCCCTTGGGCGAAGATCACGGTGGAGGTAGGGGTCACGTGGGGGGGGGGGTTCTCAACTAGTTTCGCGACCAGCGTCGCTTTGTCAGGAGAAGTTCTGGAATTAATTAATATATAATCATTAACTATAAAGGGGCTGAATAAATATGAAAATTCACATAGGTCAACCTTACAATAGAAACAGTCATATAAACATATAAGCATTGGGGAGCGAGGACTGTGCCGCTTACCTAAAAACAAGGGTCCCGTCAGCTCAAGCGCCAAAGCCACCGTTGGGGGGGGTCTCCCGCGGCGGCCAAGGGGGAGGGATGCGGAGATGGACCTAGATATTATAGACAACTATGAGTAAAGGCTACGAAGGTGGTGTGGAGAGGTGATTAGATCGTGCAAATGGTTGTGCCAATTAGTGATTATGTTCATCACGATCACCCACGGGGGGATCGTGGTGATGATTTCCCAATATACAATCAATATGCACAAAGATTCGGAGGAGTATAAAAGCAAATCCGAAACTCTGAAAAGGGTCCTTGAAAAAGAGGACCTTGATCAGAAGATAAAAAAGAAAAAGAAGTTTACTAGGGAATTGGAGGACTACACTAGTAGTCAGGTATTTAAATGGCAGGTCAAGAGGTTGGCCCAAGCTGAGGGAGGAGCAGGGCGCCCCTCTGGGCCTGCCACACAACCTAAACCTCCAGTTCCCCCTGTTTTGCATACCAATCATAATGCAAACACTACCCATACACCTAAAGGGAGTTGGAGGAGAGTTGCTAATAATAACTGTAAACCTACACCCTATAGACATCCCCATAATAAGGGAGCCCATCCGAGGAATCAAGGACGTAGTGATTATGTTCATCACGATCCCCCACGGGGGGATCGTGGTGATGATTTCCCAATATACAATCAATATGCACATTTGGAGGAGTATCAGGGGGATTATGATGATTATGATGAACAAGGTTTCGATTATCGTTACATTGTTCAACATCCCTCTGCTCCTACTCCAAGAAACAGATATCCAGAACGGAAACAATCTGGTTGGGACAGTCCAGGACCGTACTCACCTAGGAGACCCTATCCTTCCAATCAGGGCCCCTCCCATCACCCAGGTTCACCGGCTTCCTCTTCTTCTTTTTTTCCCAGGGTCCCACAGAGAGGCAAAAGGGGGGGAGAACCAGGAGAGGGACCAGAGGGGGGAGGAGGAGCCGATCGAAAAAGGCAAAGGTTGTAAGGGATGCAGGTATTTTTAATCTTAGTAAAAATATACTCACTGATAATGAGAAGTTCGTGTTGGGTCATGGACTAAAATTTGCTCCGGATAAACCCCTGAGTAAATTTGGAGCATTTATAGACATTCAAAAATACATACGTAAAGTTAACATCAAAAGATATTTTTTGTCTCAAGGTGCTACTACCTCTCTGGAGGATACCAATGGAGTGAGGCATTCGGGTCTTTCCAATGCTTCCCTCTTTAACCCGCCTGGCTTTATACCCCCTTCCATTTCAGTTTTTAAAGAACTTGTCCTAAAAGATATTGACCAACTAAAAATCAAGAAAAACTATCAGGACTCTAGCTTTCGTGAAGGATTAAAATCCTTGAAAGAGAGAAGTGACATCATCATCCGCCCCGCCGATAAGGGGGGGGGGGGATAGTGGTGATGGATAAAAGTGCCTATATTTCCGAAATGGAAAGAATTCTATCTGATACTGAAACTTATATACCACTTAATCATGATCCCATTTTTAAGTATAAACGGGAATTAACATCACTTGTAGAGGAGGGATATGCGAATAACCTTCTCAATAAGAAAGAAAGGGATTTTTTAATCCCATTGGCCCCTAGAAAGCCTGTTATGTATTTCCTTCCAAAGGTGCATAAGAGTTTAACCAACCCCCCTGGGAGGCCCATCATCAGTGGGTTGGACTCTATCACCTCTCGCATTGGTAAATACATAGATGGATTTCTGCAGCCTTTAGTGTCTAGCACTCCATCATACATTAAGGATTCCGCACAGGTCATCCGAGTTTTTGAGGGTTTGGAGTGGAGGGATGGTTACATCTTGGCTACCGCCGATGTGGCCTCCCTCTACACCATTATCTCTCACTCTGATGGTTTGGAAGCTGTAGAGACCTTTCTACGAAGGGACTCTGAATTGATTGGGCCCCAACAGGACTTTATTTTGAATCTATTGAGATATGCTATGACCCATAATTATTTCTGGTTCGGGGGGACTCACTACCTCCAGAACAGAGGGGTCGCTATGGGCGCAAAATTTGCGCCCAGTATGGCCAATCTTTTTATGGCCAAGTGGGAGGAGGATGTCGTCTATACCAACAGGAAACCGGAGTTGATCTTCTGGGGTCGATATATAGACGACATCCTCCTCCTATGGAATGGAGACATGGCATCTCTAACTGCCTTTATGCAACATCTTAATGTTAACCCGTTGGGAATGTCATGGATATGCAGTAGTGTTTGTCTGTCAGCTTACCTTCCTTCCCATGTGTTCATCTTAGAGGCCTGAACCCTTTCACCTGGCTTCCTTTATAATCTCCTCCCAGCCTGACTCCACCCCAGGCCCTATCACAGAACACTATATTAACCTGTGCACTGCAAGCCTGCTTTGCTGATCAACGTGTTTGTTAGGCATTGTGTGTTTGGGTTCCTGCCTGCCGTGTACTACGTCTGTCTCTCTGTTACGTTATTGGCTTGTCCCTGACTATCCCTGTCTGCTCGTGACCCTTGACCTTCGGCTCGTTCTTCGTTATCCTTGTCTGCTTGTGGCCCCTGACCTTCAGCTTGTTATTCGGTTCTCTCTATCGTGTGCTGCTGCTTCCCCTCTTTTCCCCTTATCCTACGGGGCGTGAGCTAGGAAACTCCAGGGGCTGCGACCTGGTCCCAGCCTGCAGCATAACATCCTCACCACTAGAGGCCCTGGAGAAGACCAGCTGGGTCTTAGACTCCGCGCCCTGGGGAATCTTGGCTCTCGCTTCCGTTGGGATCCCGGTTGTGCTCCTCTGGTCCCGCTTTCCACAACCACCCAGTTTCCTATCCGCAGAAGCCAGCCATAGGGTTCACTACCTCGCGGTGCACTCCTGTCCCCCTACGGTGTGCATCTGTCACCTGGCCACAGGTGACCCTGACAGTTTGATCAGCCATGAACCCAGCTGACATCCCGCTACCCGCGGATGATCTATTGCAGGGCATAGTTTGCAGACGTGAAACCCAGGAATCGAATCAGACTCAGGTGATGCGATTCCTCCAGGATCTGGCTTCTCGCTTCGAGCAGCTTCAGGCCTCCTTGGGAACCCTGAATCCGCAACCTCAAATACAACCAGCGGCTGCACCTATTGCACCAGTCGCAGCCACACACTCACTACAACTGCCAGCTCCGTCCCGTTTCTCTGGGGACTCCAAGGCTTGCAGGGGGTTCCTTAGCCAATGCACGATTCATTTTGAGCTCCAGCCCCAAAACTTCCTGTCTGATCGGGCTAAGGTAGCCTATATCATTTCCATCCTCTCTGGTGAAGCTTTAGCCTGGGCAGCCCCTCTGTGGGAACTGAATGATCCAGTGGTTTCTAGCCTGTCTGGCTTCTTGAAACTTTTTCGGAATATCTTCTAAGAACCGGCTCATGTCTCTTCAGCGGCCAGCGCCCTTTTACGTCTCTGCCAAGAGTCTGCTTCTGTGGGACAGTATGCCCTTCATTTCCGCATACTGTCGGCTGAGTTGAGCTGGAACAATGAGGCCTTAGTCGCAACCTTTTTGCATGGCCTGTCTTATAGAGTGAAGGATGAATTAGCAGGAAGAACCATTCCCACTGATCTGTCCGGCGTTATCTCCTTGTGTAACCAGATCGATATTCGCTTTCAGGAGAGGACCTTAGAAAAGCAACGCCAGCACTCCTTGGTTCTTAGTCAGCCTGAGCTCCCCTCTCTTCGACCCGTAGAGCATCTCCTACCAGCTGAGGAACCCATGCAGCTGGGTCGCACCAGGCTATCCCCCGAGGAACGTGCTAGGCGCAGAACTCTTGGTCTGTGTCTTTACTGTGGGGGAAAAGGTCATTTTCGTGACACTTGCTCTCTTTGTCCAGAAAAACGTTCGGGTCCACTTCATCTTGATAGTGGAGTATTGGACCCAGAAATATCACCTTCCCCTTCTCGTCTTCTGCTTTCTGTGTTCCTTCATGTTGGTGCTTCTTCTCATTCGGTCTCAGCATATCTGGATTCCGGAGCCGCTGGTAATTTCATGGACTGGGAAATCGCATCGTCCATGAGACTTACTCTTTTGCCCCTCACCACGCCATTGGTGGTCTTGGCGATTGATGGTACTGTTCTCCCAGGGGGACCTATCCGCTTCCAGACCCTCCCTGTTAAGATGTCGGTAGGGACACTCCACCAGGAGTGGATATCCTTCCTTATCTTACCCAAGGCCTCAACGCCTATAATTTTGGGTCTCCCATGGTTACAGCTCCATTATCCTCATGTGGACTGGACTACTGGACAGATCCTGGCTTGGGGTCCCTCCTGTTCCTCGTCCTGCCTACCCAAGGTTGCCCCCTGTGAACCTGAGCCGGTCATTCATTCCAGGTTGCATAACCATTTACATTTCTCTGTCCCTAACCACCCTTGGATGCACAGCCAGGCTAGCTTGTGTACAAGTCCTGCAGTCGCTACGTCTTGCGATGCGATTCAGGTAGTCGCTACACCTGACTCAGCTATTCACTCTGCCTCTGTACTAGTTATGCCAGTCCAGCCCATGCCCAGTGAGCCTCCTACTTTTTCTTGTTCAGGACATTCTGCTTGTCCTTCAGCTATTCAGCTTGACTCCGGCGACATGTCACCTTCTAACCAACCTGACTTCAGGGTTCCACTGACATCTGCCCAGTCTGATGGTCCTGTGCAAGATGACCAGTCCCCCTTTAAGGGTCTAGGGGACCCTCCTCAGATTCCTGTTGATCCTCTCATGCCCTTGCTTATTCCTAGAGAGCCTTTGGTCCTCAATAGATCTTCTTGTCATCTCCCTACCTCGTTTTCGGTCTCTGAGGATAATCTTAAGTACGAGGTTAGACAAGTTCTGGATTCTCGGCTCTGCAGAGGCATTCTTCAGTACCTTGTGCATTGGAGAGGTTTTGGTCCTGAGGAGGTGTCTTGGATCGCTGCATCTGATGTCGCTGCACCTCATCTGTTGAGGAGTAGTGATGAGCCGAACACCCCCGGGTTCGGTTCGCACCAGAACCCGCGAACGGACCGAAAGTTCGTACGAACATTAGAACCCTATTAAATACAATGGATGCGAACGTTCGAATTCTAAAGTGCTAAATATAACGACTATTATGCATGTTATTGTCCTAAAAAGGGTTTGGGAACCCGGGTTCTGCACCAGGGGACATGTATCAATGCAAAAATAAGTTTTAAAAACGGTCGTTTTTCGGGAGCAGTCATTTTAATGATGCATAAAGTGAAAAAAAAAAGTCAAATATTCCTTTAAATATCGTACCTGGGGGGTGTCTAAAGTATGCCTGTGAAGTGCCACATGTTTCCCGTGTTTAGAACTGTCCCTGCACAAAATGACACTTCTAAAGGAAAAAAAAGCCATTTAAAACTGCTTGCGGCTTTAATGTAATGTCTGGTCCCGGTAATATGGATGAAAATCTTTAAGAAAAATGGCATAGCTACCCCATCAACCCCCCCCCCCCACCCCAGCCCATTACCAGCCCCTTTGGGTCTTGTATGGATATTAAGGGGAACCCCGCACATAAAATAAAAAAGGCCCTATATACTCTGAACAGCCGTATACAGGCGGTGCATACAAGACAGGGACTGTAGGTTTGTTCTTATGTAGAATCTGTTTGTAATTTTGAACAGGTACATTGTTTAATTGTAGCTCCAGCCCAAAAATCTATTTTTAAACTTTTTGGAAAACATAGGTAAGGGTTATCACCCCTGTAACATTTGTTTTGCTGTCTGTGCCCCTGTTCAGAACATTTCACCTCACTTTCCGTCCCAATGACAACTGTTTTTGAAATGTGGTGTTTTTCTTGAAACAAGGATTGGTGATAAAGCATCAGTACAGAGGAGACACCTTTCTCCCATATTAATTCTTACAGGAGAGAATTTTCCTTCCTAGGGGTAGATTTCCTCTCACTTCCTGTTGTCTTCTTGCGTTTGCAAGTAGGAGTCGTTTGTAAGTTGGATGTTTGAAAGTAGGGACCTGCCGTATATACTCTGCAGAAATAGGCCCCTTAGTTGTTGGTGTTGGCACAACACTGTAAGCACTCACAGTTACTCTTGGTTGGTGCTGGAACGCCCTGCTGTCAACTATTATATCAGGAATTGTAATTACTGTGAGGGGGTTAGCTCGGCAGCGGGTGTGTGTGACCCCCGGGATGGGCTCCCCACACAAAACAGGCCCAGCAAACGGAGGTTGTGGTTTTCAAAATCAAAAAGGTGCGGTTTATTTTCTATTTACAGTGACAAAACACAGCAAAGCAAAAGAAACATAACCAAAATAAATCCTGGTCAAGTTGACCTCTGACTAAACATACAGGTTTCCTAACTAACAACTGGGATCAGCCTAGTGCTGTCCTAGTCCCTAAGTCCCTGGTTTTAAATGTCCAAGCAAATAGCCACACAGGCTTTGTCTCACCGCACAGGGGTTCACTCTCCCTAGACAGTCCACACAGGTCTGGTTCCAGGCATGAGCTAACATCTAATGAAGCTGGGAGTTCTTATAGAGGCCTAAATGAGCTGACAAGCTTCAGCTGGTCTCATCAACTCCCTGTCTGCACGACGCCCAGCCCTCTCCCTAGAGGTATGAGTCATCCCTGAGCCCACTAGCCTTATACAACTCTCCACCTAGTTGTATAAGTCGGCGTAAAGCCTGAATCTGGGCGAAATATATCTACCCCCCTGGATGCAACCAGGTGACTTTACCTTCCTGCTGTCACATACCCCCCCCCTCTTGTTTTAACCTCGGGGTTGGAACACCAGCAATCAGGCATTCATGTACTCGAGACAAAGCATCCACATTCCCCATTTGAACGCCAGGGCGATGCTTTACTGTGAAGTTGAATTCCTGGAGGGCCAGGAACCACCTATTCACTCTTCTATTTGTTTCCTTGTTTTGAGCCATCCACTTTAACGGAGCGTGATCCGTAACCATGTCAAAGTGCCTACCTAGCAGGTAGTACCGAAGGGAATCTAGAGCCCACTTCACCGCTAAACACTCCTTTTCAACGGTGGCGTAATTTACCTCATGGGACTTCAACTTCCTGCTGAGGTAAATGACTGGGTGCTCTTCCCCGTTCCAGACCTGGGACAATACTGCTCCTAACCCCACATCTGACGCATCACTTTGTACGACAAAGTCTTTAGAGAAGTCGGGTGAGTACAACACTGGCTGGCTACATAAGGCTTGTTTCAAGAATTGGAATGCTGCCTCAGCCTCGGGGGTCCATTTAATCATGACCGACCCTTTCCCCTTCGTCAGGTTGGTTAGGGGCACAGCCTTAGAAGCAAAGTGGGGAATGAATCGCCGATAATACCCAGCGATTCCCAGAAAGGCTCGTACCTGCTTCTTGCTGTTGGGACGTGGCCAACTCTGGATGGCCTCGACTTTGTTGAGTTGGGGTTTTATTACTCCCCTCCCAATGGTGTACCCAAGATATTTGGCCTCCTCCTGCCCAATGGTACACTTCTTGGGGTTAGCCGTAAACCCCGCTTCCCGAACAGAGTCCAGGACTGCTTGCACTTTTGGCAGATGTGAGGCCCAATCTGTGCTATGGACAATTACGTCATCCAGGTAAGCCGCAGCATACTTCCGATGGGGCCTCAGCATCTGGTCCATTTTCCGCTGGAATGTGGCCGGCGCATTCTGTAACCCGAACGGCATTCTTTTATATTGGAACGCCCCGTCTGGGGTTACAAATGCGGTTTTCTCTTTGGCCGACTTGGCCAGGGGGATTTGCCAATACCCTTTTGTGAGGTCAAGAGTCGTCATGTATCGGGCTGTTCCCAGCCGGTCGATCAACTCATCTATACGTGGCATGGGGTAGGTGTCAAATTTTGTAACTTTGTTCAACTGACGAAAATCGTTACAAAATCGCCAGCTCCCATCCGGTTTAGGCACCAACACGATGGGACTAGACCAATCACTTTGGGACTCCTCTATCACCCCTAAGTTCAGCATTTTCTGTACTTCCTCCCGTATTGCCTCCCGTCGAGCCTCTGGGATCCGATAGGGTTTTAACTTCACCCTTTCACCGGGCGGGGTAATGATGTCATGCTCTACCCCAGATGTTTGTCCCGGCAGCTCAGAGAATACCTCCTTGTTGCGAAGCACAAACTCCTTAACCTCCTGTTGTTGGGGTTGTGACAAGGTGGCTGCTATTCCAACCTCAGGAATCACGCAACCAGTTTGAGCTGGTGACCAAGTGTCTGCGACTAGGGACTCTCTATCCCTCCAGGCTTTCAACAGATTAACGTGATAGATCTGTTCGGGCTTTCGCCTTCCTGGTTGTCTGACCTTGTAATTCACTTCGCTCACTTTTTCCATTATCTCGTAGGGGCCTTGCCATTTGGCAAGGAATTTACTTTCAACCGTAGGGACAAGTACCAATATCCTATCCCCCGGGGAAAAGGTACGGGTCTTGGCTCCACGGTTGTACACTCTCTGCTGTGCCAACTGCGCTTGGGCCAAATGTTCCTTCACGATGGGCATTACCTGTGCAATTCGATCTTGCATCAGGGCGACATGCTCAATCACACTCCTGTGGGGAGAACTCTCACTTTCCCAAGTTTCCTTGGCAATATCCAACAGCCCTCTTGGGTGTCTCCCATACAGTAACTCAAAGGGGGAGAATCCCGTAGAGGATTGGGGCACCTCCCTAATAGCAAACATCAAATAAGGAAGTAAACAGTCCCAATCCTTTCCATCTCTATCCACCACTTTCTTCAACATTTGTTTTAGGGTTTTGTTGAATCTTTCAACCAGCCCATCGGTTTGGGGGTGATACACAGACGTACGCAATTGCGTCACTTTGAACAATTTACACAGCTCTTTCATAACCCGGGACATAAAGGGTGTACCTTGGTCCGTAAGCAGTTCTTTACAAATACCCACCCGGCTAAAAACAAGAGATAGCTCTTTGGCTATGGTTTTGGCCGAGGTATTTCGGAGAGGGATCGCTTCTGGATAACGGGTGGCATAGTCCATTATAACTAATATGTACTGGTGCCCCCTAGCGGACTTGATTATAGGACCTACCAAATCCATGGCGATCCTCTCAAACGGGACCTCAATGATGGGTAGAGGGACCAGCAGGCTACGGAAATGTGGCATCGGGGCCAACCTCTGACACACAGGGCAGGAGGAACAATAATTTTCTACGTCCTTCATCACCCCCGGCCAATAGAATCTCTGTAATACCCTCTCTCGGGTTTTCTCTGTCCCCAGATGACCTCCAAGAATGTGCCCATGGGCCAACTCCAACACCAACTTCCTGTAAGGTTTGGGCACCACAAGCTGCTCAACGGTTTCTTCTGCCCTTTTTGCCACCCGATACAGTAGGTCCTTCTCTGCGCTGAAGTATGGGTAAGTGCAGGTATTATCTGGGTTCACTAACTCGCCATCTATTTTCACTACGTTTTCCCGTGCCTTTATTAGGGCGGGGTCTTTCAACTGTTCTGTGGCAAAGTTTTCCCTGTGAACCTCAAGATCAGAAAACTCCACAGACGGTAGGTTTTCGTCTGAGGAGGTGGGCTCCTCTCCAGTTTCTTGAGTCTCCCCTGCCAATACTGATAAGGGAAATTCCGGAGAGTCCTCACCACTCTCAGGGGAGTTCTGGCTATCACATTCCTGGTACATAGGGGCACCAGTGAGGGGCTCAGGATCATCCCACAGTTCCCAGAACTTCGGAAAATCCCTTCCCACAATGGCGTCATGCGGTAACTGAGATACTAAGCCCACTGGATGAGAGAGGGTACCTTTGGGGGTCTCGAAACACACTGTAGTCACTGGATACTCTCGGGTGTCCCCATGCACACAAATAACAGCTACCTTGCTATTCCCAGAGACCTCTGTTTTAACTAACTCAGCCTTTATCAGGGTCACAAGGCTACCTGAATCCAGCAATACCACAACATTTCTGCCATTAACACACATTTTGCATAAATGTTTCTCAGTTCCTCGAATGGCAGTGCATGCGACTGTCGCACACAGCGACTGACGTCTGCCCGTCAGAAAGTCACACTGCATGGGTTCCTCCACAACCGGGCAATTGGCTGCAATATGTCCCGCTTGCCGGCAGCGGTAGCAAACGATCCTTCTTGCCGCCTCTTGAGCCGCTGATTTCCCAGGCTGTTCTCGCCAAACTTGGGGTAGAGCTCCCACCCTCTCACTCTCTCCACCCTCACCCCTTGGAATCCTCTTATCCGCCCCTGGGGATGGTCTGGTCTTAGGGTGGAAAGTCCGAGTGTCTCTGGAAGAGGCCGTCAGGTTCTCTGTAGCCAAGTATTTCTCCACACGATCCACAAGACCATCGGCCGTCTCTGGGTCTCCATGGCTTACCCACTTTTGGATGGCAGTAGGAAGAGCTCTCAAAAACCGATCCATTACAACACGTTCCACAATCTTTGGTGCGGACAAAGTCTCTGGCTGTAGCCACTTTCTGCTCAGGTGAATGAGATCATACATTTGAGACCTGGGGGGTTTTCCAAGCTGGAAAGTCCAGTTATGCACACGCTGAGCCGGACAGCCTGGGTGACACCCAGCCTTGCCAAAATTTCAGCTTTTAGCATCACATAGTCTTTTGCTTGGTTAGGCTCTAGGTCATAGTAAGCTTTCTGCGATTCACCAGTTAACAGAGGAGCCACCAGTCCAGCCCACTGCTCCTCAGGCCACTTTTCTCTTTCAGCGGTCCTTTCAAATGTGGTCAAAAATACCTCTGGATCATCCTCTCCAGTCATTTTTGTCAATAAACGACTCACCCCAAAGGACGCGGTATTAGTGGGACGGCTTTCCTCACTGGTCTGCGGACGTTGCTGCATTACTGCTTCCATTTGTTGTAGTCTCTGCTCTTGCTTCTGTAACAGGTCTATGAAGCGGGCCTCAGATTGCTGCTGGGCTTGTTGCTGAGCTTCCAGACTCTGTTGGTGAGCTTGCTGCTGGGCTGCAAGGCTCTGTTGATGAGCTTGCTGCTGGGCTGCAAGGCTCCTTTGCAAACCTGCATTTGTCTGCTGTTGATTGGCATTTGCTAGAGCCAGCTGTTTCAGTATCTCCTCCATGCTGGCTTAAAAAAAAACTGCCACTGGTTCTCCACCAACTGTGAGGGGGTTAGCTCGGCAGCGGGTGTGTGTGACCCCCGGGATGGGCTCCCCACACAAAACAGGCCCAGCAAACGGAGGTTGTGGTTTTCAAAATCAAAAAGGTGCGGTTTATTTTCTATTTACAGTGACAAAACACAGCAAAGCAAAAGAAACATAACCAAAATAAATCCTGGTCAAGTTGACCTCTGACTAAACATACAGGTTTCCTAACTAACAACTGGGATCAGCCTAGTGCTGTCCTAGTCCCTAAGTCCCTGGTTTTAAATGTCCAAGCAAATAGCCACACAGGCTTTGTCTCACCGCACAGGGGTTCACTCTCCCTAGACAGTCCACACAGGTCTGGTTCCAGGCATGAGCTAACATCTAATGAAGCTGGGAGTTCTTATAGAGGCCTAAATGAGCTGACAAGCTTCAGCTGGTCTCATCAACTCCCTGTCTGCACGACGCCCAGCCCTCTCCCTAGAGGTATGAGTCATCCCTGAGCCCACTAGCCTTATACAACTCTCCACCTAGTTGTATAAGTCGGCGTAAAGCCTGAATCTGGGTGAAATATATCTACCCCCCTGGATGCAACCAGGTGACTTTACCTTCCTGCTGTCACATTACATATAATTGTTGAACAGTGGTAGTAAAAATTGGGCCTTTGATGGTGGTGCTGGTGCCACAACACTGTAAGCCCTGGCAGTTACTCTTGGTGGGTGCAGCAATGGGCCCTGCTGTGAATTATTAGATCAAGAATTGTAATTGCATGCCCCTGTTGAACAGGGGCTGAAAAATTGGGCCTTTCGTGGTGGTGGTGGTGGTGGTGGTGGTGTTGCCACAACACTGTAAGCCCTCAGAGTTACTCTTGGTGGGTGCAGGAATGGGCCCTGCTGTGAATTATTAGATCAAGAATTGTAATTACATGCCCCTTTTGAACAGGGGCTGAAAAATTGGGCCTTTCGTGGTGGTGGTGGTAGTGGCGTTGCCACAACACTGTAAGCCCTCAGAGTTACTCTTGGTGGGTGCAGCAATGGGCCCTGCTGTGAATTATTAGATCAAGAATTGTAATTACATGCCCCTGTTGAACAGGGGCTGAAAAATTGGGCCTTAGGCACTGGTGGCACAACACTGCAACCCCTCACAGATACTGTACTTGGAGCACAGCAATGAGCCCTGTTGCAAAGTATTGCTTCAAAAATTGTAATTACACGCCCCTGTTAAACAGGGGCTGAAAAATTGGGCCTTAGGCACTGGTGGCACAACACTGCAACCCCTCACAGATACTGTACTTGGAGCACAGCAATGAGCCCTGTTGCAAAGTAT
Organism: Rana muscosa; assembly: GCA_029206835.1. NCBI lineage: Eukaryota > Metazoa > Chordata > Amphibia > Anura > Ranidae > Rana > Rana muscosa. Next base: position 649,250,599 of record CM055122.1, read on the forward strand.
TGCTTCAAAAATTGTAATTACACGCCCCTGTTAAACAGGGCCTGAAAAATTGGGCGTTAGGCACTGGTGGCGGCACCCATAAACAAAAATGATCTTCCAAGCTATCATCATCAATCGTATCATTGAGGACTCGGAGGAGGAGGATAGCCAGTCAACATAACAGCACAGGCACTCAGCATCAGCATCAGTCTTGAAGGGATGTGACATGTTAAAATCAATTAGTCTGTTATATCAGCATCAGGTGTGTGGTAGCTGGTGGTGATCCAAGACTGGTTCATCTTGATGAAAGTCAGTCGATCAACCGAGTCGGTGGACAGGCGCACCCTGTGATCCGTGACAAATCCTCCAGCAGCACTGAATGTGCGTTCCGAAAGAACGTTGGATGCAGGACAGGCCAGTAGCTCAATTGCATACTGTGCAAGCTCTGGCCAGTGATCCATCCTCAAGACCCAGTAAGCCAGAGGATTTTCGGTGGGGAAGGTGTCCAAGTCTGACCTTGCCCCTAGATATTCCTGCACCATGTTTATCAGACGCTGGCGATGGTTGCTGGAACCGATCATACTTTGGGGCTGCGGACTAAAGAATTGTCTGAACGCATCGGTCAGACGGCCACCTTCCCCACCGCTCCTTCTTTGACTGGCCGAAGCCTCAGCAACTCGTTGTCCAGGACCAGGAGTTTGTAACCTCCCAGTCTCTGGGAACGCGTTGCACAGACCTTTCTGCAAGGCCTCCCGGAGTTGTCTCATCCTCTGCTCCCTCTGCGACGGTAACATAAGGTCCGCAACCTTACCCTTGTACCGTGGATCAAGGAGAGTGGCCAGCCAGTAATGGTCCCTCTCCTTGATCCGAAGAATACGAGGATCCTTCCGCAGACTTTGCAGGATCAGGGAGGCCATGCAGCGTAGGTTAGCTGAGGCATTCGGTCCGGAGTCCTCTGGGTCACTAAGGACGACATGATCCGCAGCCACCTCCTCCCAGCCACGTACAAGTCCACTGGTTTCTTGGGACTGTAAATCATCCCTAAAAGACTGCTGCTGATGATGCTGAGTGCCAGCCTCCACCTCCATGCTGACACAATCCTCCTCCTCCTCCTCCTCCTCCTCTTCCTGTGCGATGGGTGGGACAGAAGGAACACTGTCTGGGTAAAGGGGGCCTTGAGAGGCAAGGAAGTCCTCCTCTTCCTGCCTCTGTTCTGCCTCAAGTGCCCTGTCCATTATTCCACACAGCGTGTGCTCCAACAGGTGGACAAGAGGTACAGTGTCACTGATGCATGCACTGTCACTGCTCACCATCCTCGTGGCCTCCTCAAATGGTGCCAGGACAGTGCATGCATCCCTGATCATGCCCCACTGGCGTGGAGAAAAAAAACCAAGCTCCCCTGACCCTGTCCTGGTGCCGTAGTCGCACAGGTACTCATTGATGGCCCTTTGCTGCGTGTGCAGCCGCTGCAGCATGGCCAACGTTGAGTTCCACCTGGTGGGCATGTCACATATAAGGCGGTTCTTGGGCAGGTTCAACTCCTTTTGCAGCTCAGCCAGGCGAGCACTGGCATTATAAGATCTGCGGAAATGCACACAGACTTTCCTGGCCTGCCTCAGGACATCCTGTAAGCCCGGGTACCTGCCCAAGAACCGCTGCACCACCAGGTTAAGGACGTGAGCCACACAGGGCACATGGGTCAGTTGTCCCTGTCGGAGGGCGGAGAGGAGGTTGGTGCCATTGTCGCAAACCACCATTCCTGGCTTAAGCTGGCGTGGCGTCAACCACCTCTCGGCCTGGCCCTGCAGAGCAGACAGGACCTCTGCCCCAGTGTGGCTTCTGTCCCCCAAACACACCAGCGCAAGCACGGCATGGCATCTTTTTGCCTGCGTACTTGCGTAGCCCCTTGAACGGCTACGGAGCACCGCTGGTTCAGAGGACAAAGCACAGGAAGAGGCCATGGAGGAAGAAGAAGAGGAGGGGGTGGAGGAGAGAGGTGTGTCACAACCAGTAGTAGCATTTTGGAGGCGTGGCGGTGGAACAACCTCCAACACTACTGCACCTTGTCCTGCATCCTTCCCAGCTGCCAAAAGAGTGACCCAATGGGCCGTGAAAGAAAGGTAACGTCCCTGTCCATGCCTGCTGGACCATGAGTCAGCGGTAATATGCACCTTACCGCTGACCGCCCTGTCCAGCGAGGCCAAGACATTGCCTTCCACATGCCGGTAGAGAGCCGGAATAGCCTTCCGTGAGAAAAAGTGGCGTTTGGGAACCTGCCACTGAGGAACCGCACATTGCACAAACTCACGAAAGGGGGCCGAGTCTACCAACTGAAAAGGCAGCAGTTGAAGCGCTAGGAATTTAGCCAAGCTAGCATTCAACCGCTGGGCATGTGGATGGCTGGGAGTGAACTTCTTTCGACGGTCCAGCAGCTGGGGCAGGGAAATTTGCCTGCTAGAATCGGACGTCGGTGTACTGCTAGCAGAGTGGCCGCAAGTACTTGGCTGTGACACACCTAATTCTACACCTTCATTCCTCTCAGTGCATGTTTCAGAGAGGACTGAAGTTATAGTGGGGTTGGAGATCCCAGCTGATGCGGTGCAAGGAGAGGTCCGCTTTGTTCTTTGGTGTGGGTCTTTGAGGTAGGCTTGCCAACGAGCTGCATGGCAGGTCAACATATGTCTGGTCAGGCATGTGGTACCCAAGCGGCTGATGTTTTGGCCACGCGATATACGCTTGAGACATATGTTGCAAACAGCAGCTGTGTGATCTGATGCACTAGCCTCAAAAAAGGCCCACACCAAAGAACTTTTTGAATGACGGGCAGAGGCAGCGCCCTGCACAGGCGGAGCTCTGCGGTGTGATTCCGTCGGTGTACTGCCCTTACGCTGGCCACCAAAGGGCATCCTGCCTCGTTGGAGATGTGCCTCCTCCTCATCCTCCTCCTCCTCTCTCCTATTAGGCACCCACGTGGAGTCAGTGACCTCATCATCCCCTCCCTCCTCATCACTGGAGCCAATCTGGCAGTATGCTGCAGCTGCTGGAACATGACTGCCAGATTGGTGTCCTTCTTGAGCATCCCCTCTGTCTGCTCTCACGCTACTGCCTTCCTCTAGCTGGGTTTCATCATCAGACCCTTCGAAACGCTGGGCATCCTCCTGGAGCATGTACCCAACACTGTGCTCAAACAGTTCGGGGGACTCCTCAGGAGGAGGACATGGTGAGTCTAGGGAAGGAGTGACTGATGATGAGTCTGACATTGATACCAGGGAAGAGGACGCTTTGGCAGCTGCTTTGCCAGTACCCTGAGCCTGGGTGAGAGAGGATGAGGAGGAGGAGGAGGGCTTGGTCATCCACTCTACCAAGTCTTCGGCATGATGTGGCTCAACATGTCCAGCTGCCGAAAAGAAGGACAAGCGTGTCCCATGGCCATGTGCTGATGACAATGCACCGCGTCCACGACCAGCACTGTTGCCCCCAGACACAGAGCATGCTTGCCCTCTTTTATTGCCTCCTGACTGTCTGCCTCTCCTTGTTTGCCTTCCAGACATTCTAATGGATGGCCTGCAGGGAGATGGGAAAAAAGCAATAAGGGCTACCTTCAGGTGTCCTTCTCTGTCCCTTTACTTAAGGATTTCTAAATATGGTTGATGATGATTGCTTTCGCAAAGAATAGCACAATGACAATTTCCCTGACTGTCCAAAAAACAAGGATTTCAAAGATGGTTGATGAGGAATGCTTTAGCACAGTATAGCACAATGAGAATTTCCCTCACTGGCCTTCCCTGTTCCTACAAACAAGGTTTAGCACAGTAAAACACACTGACACTCTCCCTACCTATAGTTTTCTGTCCCTATAAAAAATGTTTTTTTAAAGATGGTTGATGATGAATGCTTTAGCACAGTATAGCACAATGAGAATTTCCCTCACTGTCCTTCCCTGTCCCTACAAACAAGGTTTAGCACAGTAAAACACACTGACACTCTCCCTACCTATAGTTTTCTGTCCCTATAAAAAATGTTTTTTTAAAGATGGTTGATGATGAATGCTTTAGCACGGTATAGCACAATGAGAATTTCCCTCACTGTCCTTCCCTGTCCCTACAAACAAGGTTTAGCACAGTAAAACACACTGACACTCTCCCTACCTATAGTTTTCTGTCCCCATAAAATTTTTTTTTTAAAGATGGTTGATGATGAATGCTTTAGCACAGTATAGCACAATGAGAATTTCCCTCACTGTCCTTCCCTGTCCCTACAAACAAGGTTTAGCACAGTAAAACACACTGACACTCTCCCTACCTATAGTTTTCTGTCCCTATAAAAAATGTTTTTTTTAAAGATGGTTGATGATGAATGCTTTAGCACAGTATAGCACAATGAGAATTTCCCTCACTGTCCTTCCCTGTCCCTACAAACAAGGTTCAGCACAGTAAAACACACTGACACTCTCCCTACCTATAGTTTTCTGTCCCTATAAAATTTTTTTTTTAAAGATGGTTGATGATGAATGCTTTAGCACAGTATAGCACAATGAGAATTTCCCTCACTGTCCTTCCCTGTCCCTACAAACAAGGTTTAGCACAGTAAAACACACTGACACTCTCCCTACCTATAGTTTTCTGTCCCTATAAAAAATATTTTTTTAAAGATGGTTGATGAGGAATGCTTTAGCACAGTATAGCACAATGAGAATTTCCCTCACTGTCCTTCCCTGTCCCTACAAACAAGGTTTAGCACAGTAAAACACACTGACACTCTCCCTACCTATAGTTTTCTGTCCCTATAAAAAATGTTTTTTTAAAGATGGTTGATGATGAATGCTTTAGCACAGTATAGCACAATGAGAATTTCCCTCACTGTCCTTCCCTGTCCCTACAAACAAGGTTTAGCACAGTAAAACACACTGACACTCTCCCTACCTATAGTTTTCTGTCCCTATAAAAAATGTTTTTTTAAAGATGGTTGATGAGGAATGCTTTAGCACAGTATAGCACAATGAGAATTTCCCTCACTGTCCTTCCCTGTCCCTACAAACAAGGTTTAGCACAGTAAAACACACTGACACTCTCCCTACCTATAGTTTTCTGTCCCTATAAAAAATGTTTTTTTAAAGATCGTTGATGATGAATGCTTTAGCACAGTATAGCACAATGAGAATTTCCCTCACTGTCCTTCCCTGTCCCTACAAACAAGGTTTAGCACAGTAAAACACACTGACACTCTCCCTACCTATAGTTTTCTGTCCCTATAAATTTTTTTTTTTAAAGATGGTTGATGATGAATGCTTTAGCACAGTATAGCACAATGAGAATTTCCCTCACTGTCCTTCCCTGTCCCTACAAACAAGGTTTAGCACAGTAAAACACACTGACACTCTCCCTACCTATAGTTTTCTGTCCCTATAAAAAATGTTTTTTTAAAGATGGTTGATGATGAATGCTTTAGCACAGTATAGCACAAGGAGAATTTCCCTCACTGTCCTTCCCTGTCCCTACAAACAAGGTTTAGCACAGTAAAACACACTGACACTCTCCCTACCTATAGTTTTCTGTCCCTATAATTTTTTTTTTTTAAAGATGGTTGATGATGAATGCTTTAGCACAGTATAGCACAATGAGAATTTCCCTCACTGTCCTTCCCTGTCCCTACAAACAAGGTTTAGCACAGTAAAACACACTGACACTCTCCCTACCTATAGTTTTCTGTCCCTATAAAAAATGTTTTTTTAAAGATGGTTGATGATGAATGCTTTAGCACAGTATAGCACAATGAGAATTTCCCTCACTGTCCTTCCCTGTCCCTACAAACAAGGTTTAGCACAGTAAAACACACTGACACTCTCCCTACCTATAGTTTTCTGTCCCTATAAAAAATGTTTTTTTAAAGATGGTTGATGAGGAATGCTTTAGCACAGTATAGCACAATGAGAATTTCCCTCACTGTCCTTCCCTGTCCCTACAAACAAGGTTTAGCACAGTAAAACACACTGACACTCTCCCTACCTATAGTTTTCTGTCCCTATAAATTTTTTTTTTTAAAGATGGTTGATGATGAATGCTTTAGCACAGTATAGCACAATGAGAATTTCCCTCACTGTCCTTCCCTGTCCCTACAAACAAGGTTTAGCACAGTAACACACACTGACACTCTCCCTACCTATAGTTTTCTGTCCCTATAAAAAATGTTTTTTTAAAGATGGTTGATGAGGAATGCTTTAGCACAGTATAGCACAATGAGAATTTCCCTCACTGTCCTTCCCTGTCCCTACAAACAAGGTTTAGCACAGTAAAACACACTGACACTCTCCCTACCTATAGTTTTCTGTCCCTATAAAAAATGTTTTTTTAAAGATGGTTGATGATGAATGCTTTAGCACAGTATAGCACAATGAGAATTTCCCTCACTGTCCTTCCCTGTCCCTACAAACAAGGTTTAGCACAGTAAAACACACTGACACTCTCCCTACCTATAGTTTTCTGTCCCTATAAAAAATGTTTTTTTAAAGATGGTTGATGAGGAATGCTTTAGCACAGTATAGCACAATGAGAATTTCCCTCACTGTCCTTCCCTGTCCCTACAAACAAGGTTTAGCACAGTAAAACACACTGACACTCTCCCTACCTATAGTTTTCTGTCCCTATAATTTTTTTTTTTTAAAGATGGTTGATGATGAATGCTTTAGCACAGTATAGCACAATGAGAATTTCCCTCACTGTCCTTCCCTGTCCCTACAAACAAGGTTTAGCACATTAAAACACACTGACACTCTCCCTACCTATAGTTTTCTGTCCCTATAAAAAATGTTTTTTTAAAGATGGTTGATGATGAATGCTTTAGCACAGTATAGCACAATGAGAATTTCCCTCACTGTCCTTCCCTGTCCCTACAAACAAGGTTTAGCACAGTAAAACACACTGACACTCTCCCTACCTATAGTTTTCTGTCCCTATTAATTTTTTTTTTAAAGATGGTTGATGATGAATGCTTTAGCACAGTATAGCACAATGAGAATTTCCCTCACTGTCCTTCCCTGTCCCTACAAACAAGGTTTAGCACAGTAAAACACACTGACACTCTCCCTACCTATAGTTTTCTGTCCCTATAAAAAATGTTTTTTTAAAGATGGTTGATGATGAATGCTTTAGCACAGTATAGCACAATGAGAATTTCCCTCACTGTCCTTCCCTGTCCCTACAAACAAGGTTTAGCACAGTAAAACACACTGACACTCTCCCTACCTATAGTTTTCTGTCCCTATAATTTTTTTTTTTTTTAAAGATGGTTGATGATGAATGCTTTAGCACAGTATAGCACAATGAGAATTTCCCTCACTGTCCTTCCCTGTCCCTACAAACAAGGTTTAGCACAGTAAAACACACTGACACTCTCCCTACCTATAGTTTTCTGTCCCTATAAAAAATGTTTTTTTAAAGATGGTTGATGATGAATGCTTTAGCACAGTATAGCACAATGAGAATTTCCCTCACTGTCCTTCCCTGTCCCTACAAACAAGGTTTAGCACAGTAAAACACACTGACACTCTCCCTACCTATAGTTTTCTGTCCCTATAATTTTTTTTTTAAAGATGGTTGATGATGAATGCTTTAGCACAGTATAGCACAATGAGAATTTCCCTCACTGTCCTTCCCTGTCCCTACAAACAAGGTTTAGCACAGTAAAACACACTGACACTCTCCCTACCTATAGTTTTCTGTCCCTATAAAAAATGTTTTTTTAAAGATGGTTGATGAGGAATGCTTTAGCACAGTATAGCACAATGAGAATTTCCCTCACTGTCCTTCCCTGTCCCTACAAACAAGGTTTAGCACAGTAAAACACACTGACACTCTCCCTACCTATAGTTTTCTGTCCCTATAAAAAATGTTTTTTTAAAGATGGTTGATGATGAATGCTTTAGCACAGTATAGCACAATGAGAATTTCCCTCACTGTCCTTCCCTGTCCCTACAAACAAGGTTTAGCACAGTAAAACACACTGACACTCTCCCTACCTATAGTTTTCTGTCCCTATAAAAAATGTTTTTTTAAAGATGGTTGATGAGGAATGCTTTAGCACAGTATAGCACAATGAGAATTTCCCTCACTGTCCTTCCCTGTCCCTACAAACAAGGTTTAGCACAGTAAAACACACTGACACTCTCCCTACCTATAGTTTTCTGTCCCTATAATTTTTTTTTTTAAAGATGGTTGATGATGAATGCTTTAGCACAGTATAGCACAATGAGAATTTCCCTCACTGTCCTTCCCTGTCCCTACAAACAAGGTTTAGCACAGTAAAACACACTGACACTCTCCCTACCTATAGTTTTCTGTCCCTATAAAAAATGTTTTTTTAAAGATGGTTGATGAGGAATGCTTTAGCACAGTATAGCACAATGAGAATTTCCCTCACTGTCCTTCCCTGTCCCTACAAACAAGGTTTAGCACAGTAAAACACACTGACACTCTCCCTACCTATAGTTTTCTGTCCCTATAAAAATTTTTTTTTAAAGATGGTTGATGATGAATGCTTTAGCACAGTATAGCACAATGAGAATTTCCCTCACTGTCCTTCCCTGTCCCTACAAACAAGGTTTAGCACAGTAAAACACACTGACACTCTCCCTACCTATAGTTTTCTGTCCCTATAAAAAATGTTTTTTTAAAGATGGTTGATGATGAATGCTTTAGCACAGTATAGCACAATGAGAATTTCCCTCACTGTCCTTCCCTGTCCCTACAAACAAGGTTTAGCACAGTAAAACACACTGACACTCTCCCTACCTATAGTTTTCTGTCCTTATAAAATTTTTTTTTTAAAGATGGTTGATGATGAATGCTTTAGCACAGTATAGCACAATGAGAATTTCCCTCACTGTCCTTCCCTGTCCCTACAAACAAGGTTTAGCACAGTAAAACACACTGACACTCTCCCTACCTATAGTTTTCTGTCCCTATAATTTTTTTTTTTTAAAGATGGTTGATGATGAATGCTTTAGCACAGTATAGCACAATGAGAATTTCCCTCACTGTCCTTCCCTGTCCCTACAAACAAGGTTTAGCACAGTAAAACACACTGACACTCTCCCTACCTATAGTTTTCTGTCCCTATAAAAAATGTTTTTTTAAAGCTGGTTGATGAGGAATGCTTTAGCACAGTATAGCACAATGAGAATTTCCCTCACTGTCCTTCCCTGTCCCTACAAACAAGGTTTAGCACAGTAAAACACACTGACACTCTCCCTACCTATAGTTTTCTGTCCCTATAAAAAATGTTTTTTTAAAGATGGTTGATGATGAATGCTTTAGCACAGTATAGCACAATGAGAATTTCCCTCACTGTCCTTCCCTGTCCCTACAAACAAGGTTTAGCACAGTAAAACACACTGACACTCTCCCTACCTATAGTTTTCTGTCCCTATAAAAAATGTTTTTTTAAAGATGGTTGATGAGGAATGCTTTAGCACAGTATAGCACAATGAGAATTTCCCTCACTGTCCTTCCCTGTCCCTACAAACAAGGTTTAGCACATTGAAACACACTGACACTCTCCCTACCTATAGTTTTCTGTCCCTATAAAAAATGTTTTTTTAAAGATGGTTGATGATGAATGCTTTAGCACAGTATAGCACAATGAGAATTTCCCTCACTGTCCTTCCCTGTCCCTACAAACAAGGTTTAGCACAGTAAAACACACTGACACTCTCCCTACCTATAGTTTTCTGTCCCTATAATTTTTTTTTTTAAAGATGGTTGATGATGAATGCTTTAGCACAGTATAGCACAATGAGAATTTCCCTCACTGTCCTTCCCTGTCCCTACAAACAAGGTTTAGCACAGTAAAACACACTGACACTCTCCCTACCTATAGTTTTCTGTCCCTATAAAAAATGTTTTTTTAAAGATGGTTGATGATGAATGCTTTAGCACAGTATAGCACAATGAGAATTTCCCTCACTGTCCTTCCCTGTCCCTACAAACAAGGTTTAGCACAGTAAAACACACTGACACTCTCCCTACCTATAGTTTTCTGTCCCTATAATTTTTTTTTTTAAAGATATTTGATGATGAATGCTTTAGCACAGTATAGCACAATGAGAATTTCCCTCACTGTCCTTCCCTGTCCCTACAAACAAGGTTTAGCACAGTAAAACACACTGACACTCTCCCTACCTATAGTTTTCTGTCCCTATAAAAAATGTTTTTTTAAAGATGGTTGATGATGAATGCTTTAGCACAGTATAGCACAATGAGAATTTCCCTCACTGTCCTTCCCTGTCCCTACAAACAAGGTTTAGCACAGTAAAACACACTGACACTCTCCCTACCTATAGTTTTCTGTCCCTATAAATTTTTTTTTAAAGATGGTTGATGATGAATGCTTTAGCACAGTATAGCACAATGAGAATTTCCCTCACTGTCCTTCCCTGTCCCTACAAACAAGGTTTAGCACAGTAAAACACACTGACACTCTCCCTACCTATAGTTTTCTGTCCCTATAAAAAATGTTTTTTTAAAGATGGTTGATGAGGAATGCTTTAGCACAGTATAGCACAATGAGAATTTCCCTCACTGTCCTTCCCTGTCCCTACAAACAAGGTTTAGCACAGTAAAACACACTGACACTCTCCCTACCTATAGTTTTCTGTCCCTATAAAAAATGTTTTTTTAAAGATGGTTGATGATGAATGCTTTAGCACAGTATAGCACAATGAGAATTTCCCTCACTGTCCTTCCCTGTCCCTACAAACAAGGTTTAGCACAGTAAAACACACTGACACTCTCCCTACCTATAGTTTTCTGTCCCTATAAAAAATGTTTTTTTAAAGATGGTTGATGAGGAATGATTTAGCACAGTATAGCACAATGAGAATTTCCCTCACTGTCCTTCCCTGTCCCTACAAACAAGGTTTAGCACAGTAAAACACACTGACACTCTCCCTACCTATAGTTTTCTGTCCCTATAAATTTTTTTTTTTAAAGATGGTTGATGATGAATGCTTTAGCACAGTATAGCACAATGAGAATTTCCCTCACTGTCCTTCCCTGTCCCTACAAACAAGGTTTAGCACAGTAAAACACACTGACACTCTCCCTACCTATAGTTTTCTGTCCCTATAAAAAATGTTTTTTTAAAGATGGTTGATGAGGAATGCTTTAGCACAGTATAGCACAATGAGAATTTCCCTCACTGTCCTTCCCTGTCCCTACAAACAAGGTTTAGCACAGTAAAACACACTGACACTCTCCCTACCTATAGTTTTCTGTCCCTATAAAAAATGTTTTTTTAAAGATGGTTGATGATGAATGCTTTAGCACAGTATAGCACAATGAGAATTTCCCTCACTGTCCTTCCCTGTCCCTACAAACAAGGTTTAGCACAGTAAAACACACTGACACTCTCCCTACCTATAGTTTTCTGTCCCTATAAATTTTTTTTTTAAAGATGGTTGATGATGAATGCTTTAGCACAGTATAGCACAATGAGAATTTCCCTCACTGTCCTTCCCTGTCCCTACAAACAAGGTTTAGCACAGTAAAACACACTGACACTCTCCCTACCTATAGTTTTCTGTCCCTATAAAAAATGTTTTTTTAAAGATGGTTGATGATGAATGCTTTAGCACAGTATAGCACAATGAGAATTTCCCTCACTGTCCTTCCCTGTCCCTACAAACAAGGTTTAGCACAGTAAAACACACTGACACTCTCCCTACCTATAGTTTTCTGTCCCTATAAAAATGTTTTTTTAAAGATGGTTGATGATGAATGCTTTAGCACAGTATAGCACAATGAGAATTTCCCTCACTGTCCTTCCCTGTCCCTACAAACAAGGTTTAGCACAGTAAAACACACTGACACTCTCCCTACCTATAGTTTTCTGTCCCTATAAAAAATGTTTTTTTAAAGATGGTTGATGATGAATGCTTTAGCACAGTATAGCACAATGAGAATTTCCCTCACTGTCCTTCCCTGTCCCTACAAACAAGGTTTAGCACAGTAAAACACACTGACACTCTCCCTACCTATAGTTTTCTGTCCTTATAAAAATTTTTTTTTAAAGATGGTTGATGATGAATGCTTTAGCACAGTATAGCACAATGAGAATTTCCCTCACTGTCCTTCCCTGTCCCTACGAACAAGGTTTAGCACAGTAAAACACACTGACACTCTCCCTACCTATAGTTTTCTGTCCCTATAAAAAATGTTTTTTTAAAGATGGTTGATGATGAATGCTTTAGCACAGTATAGCACAATGAGAATTTCCCTCACTGTCCTTCCCTGTCCCTACAAACAAGGTTTAGCACAGTAAAACACACTGACACTCTCCCTACCTATAGTTTTCTGTCCCTATAAAAAATGTTTTTTTAAAGATGGTTGATGATGAATGCTTTAGCACAGTATAGCACAATGAGAATTTCCCTCACTGTCCTTCCCTGTCCCTACAAACAAGGTTTAGCACAGTAAAACACACTGACACTCTCCCTACCTATAGTTTTCTGTCCCTATAAAAAATGTTTTTTTAAAGATGGTTGATGAGGAATGCTTTAGCACAGTATAGCACAATGAGAATTTCCCTCACTGTCCTTCCCTGTCCCTACAAACAAGGTTTAGCACAGTAAAACACACTGACACTCTCCCTACCTATAGTTTTCTGTCCCTATAATTTTTTTTTTTTAAAGATGGTTGATGATGAATGCTTTAGCACAGTATAGCACAATGAGAATTTCCCTCACTGTCCTTCCCTGTCCCTACAAACAAGGTTTAGCACATTAAAACACACTGACACTCTCCCTACCTATAGTTTTCTGTCCCTATAAAAAATGTTTTTTTAAAGATGGTTGATGATGAATGCTTTAGCACAGTATAGCACAATGAGAATTTCCCTCACTGTCCTTCCCTGTCCCTACAAACAAGGTTTAGCACAGTAAAACACACTGACACTCTCCCTACCTATAGTTTTCTGTCCCTATAAATTTTTTTTTTAAAGATGGTTGATGATGAATGCTTTAGCACAGTATAGCACAATGAGAATTTCCCTCACTGTCCTTCCCTGTCCCTACAAACAAGGTTTAGCACAGTAAAACACACTGACACTCTCCCTACCTATAGTTTTCTGTCCCTATAAAAAATGTTTTTTTAAAGATGGTTGATGATGAATGCTTTAGCACAGTATAGCACAATGAGAATTTCCCTCACTGTCCTTCCCTGACCCTACAAACAAGGTTTAGCACAGTAAAACACACTGACACTCTCCCTACCTATAGTTTTCTGTCCCTATAATTTTTTTTTTTTTAAAGATGGTTGATGATGAATGCTTTAGCACAGTATAGCACAATGAGAATTTCCCTCACTGTCCTTCCCTGTCCCTACAAACAAGGTTTAGCACAGTAAAACACACTGACACTCTCCCTACCTATAGTTTTCTGTCCCTATAAAAAATGTTTTTTTAAAGATGGTTGATGATGAATGCTTTAGCACAGTATAGCACAATGAGAATTTCCCTCACTGTCCTTCCCTGTCCCTACAAACAAGGTTTAGCACAGTAAAACACACTGACACTCTCCCTACCTATAGTTTTCTGTCCCTATAATTTTTTTTTTAAAGATGGTTGATGATGAATGCTTTAGCACAGTATAGCACAATGAGAATTTCCCTCACTGTCCTTCCCTGTCCCTACAAACAAGGTTTAGCACAGTAAAACACACTGACACTCTCCCTACCTATAGTTTTCTGTCCCTATAAAAAATGTTTTTTTAAAGATGGTTGATGAGGAATGCTTTAGCACAGTATAGCACAATGAGAATTTCCCTCACTGTCCTTCCCTGTCCCTACAAACAAGGTTTAGCACAGTAAAACACACTGACACTCTCCCTACCTATAGTTTTCTGTCCCTATAAAAAATGTTTTTTTAAAGATGGTTGATGATGAATGCTTTAGCACAGTATAGCACAATGAGAATTTCCCTCACTGTCCTTCCCTGTCCCTACAAACAAGGTTTAGCACAGTAAAACACACTGACACTCTCCCTACCTATAGTTTTCTGTCCCTATAAAAAATGTTTTTTTAAAGATGGTTGATGAGGAATGCTTTAGCACAGTATAGCACAATGAGAATTTCCCTCACTGTCCTTCCCTGTCCCTACAAACAAGGTTTAGCACAGTAAAACACACTGACACTCTCCCTACCTATAGTTTTCTGTCCCTATAATTTTTTTTTTTTAAAGATGGTTGATGATGAATGCTTTAGCACAGTATAGCACAATGAGAATTTCCCTCACTGTCCTTCCCTGTCCCTACAAACAAGGTTTAGCACAGTAAAACACACTGACACTCTCCCTACCTATAGTTTTCTGTCCCTATAAAAAATGTTTTTTTAAAGATGGTTGATGAGGAATGCTTTAGCACAGTATAGCACAATGAGAATTTCCCTCACTGTCCTTCCCTGTCCCTACAAACAAGGTTTAGCACAGTAAAACACACTGACACTCTCCCTACCTATAGTTTTCTGTCCCTATAAAATTTTTTTTTTAAAGATGGTTGATGATGAATGCTTTAGCACAGTATAGCACAATGAGAATTTCCCTCACTGTCCTTCCCTGTCCCTACAAACAAGGTTTAGCACAGTAAAACACACTGACACTCTCCCTACCTATAGTTTTCTGTCCCTATAATTTTTTTTTTAAAGATGGTTGATGATGAATGCTTTAGCACAGTATAGCACAATGAGAATTTCCCTCACTGTCCTTCCCTGTCCCTACAAACAAGGTTTAGCACAGTAAAACACACTGACACTCTCCCTACCTATAGTTTTCTGTCCCTATAAAAAATGTTTTTTTAAAGATGGTTGATGAGGAATGCTTTAGCACAGTATAGCACAATGAGAATTTCCCTCACTGTCCTTCCCTGTCCCTACAAACAAGGTTTAGCACAGTAAAACACACTGACACTCTCCCTACCTATAGTTTTCTGTCCCTATAAAAAATGTTTTTTTAAAGATGGTTGATGATGAATGCTTTAGCACAGTATAGCACAATGAGAATTTCCCTCACTGTCCTTCCCTGTCCCTACAAACAAGGTTTAGCACAGTAAAACACACTGACACTCTCCCTACCTATAGTTTTCTGTCCCTATAAAAAATGTTTTTTTAAAGATGGTTGATGAGGAATGCTTTAGCACAGTATAGCACAATGAGAATTTCCCTCACTGTCCTTCCCTGTCCCTACAAACAAGGTTTAGCACAGTAAAACACACTGACACTCTCCCTACCTATAGTTTTCTGTCCCTATAATTTTTTTTTTTTAAAGATGGTTGATGATGAATGCTTTAGCACAGTATAGCACAATGAGAATTTCCCTCACTGTCCTTCCCTGTCCCTACAAACAAGGTTTAGCACAGTAAAACACACTGACACTCTCCCTACCTATAGTTTTCTGTCCCTATAAAAAATGTTTTTTTAAAGATGGTTGATGAGGAATGCTTTAGCACAGTATAGCACAATGAGAATTTCCCTCACTGTCCTTCCCTGTCCCTACAAACAAGGTTTAGCACAGTAAAACACACTGACACTCTCCCTACCTATAGTTTTCTGTCCCTATAAATTTTTTTTTTTAAAGATGGTTGATGATGAATGCTTTAGCACAGTATAGCACAATGAGAATTTCCCTCACTGTCCTTCCCTGTCCCTACAAACAAGGTTTAGCACAGTAAAACACACTGACACTCTCCCTACCTATAGTTTTCTGTCCCTATAAAAAATGTTTTTTTAAAGATGGTTGATGATGAATGCTTTAGCACAGTATAGCACAATGAGAATTTCCCTCACTGTCCTTCCCTGTCCCTACAAACAAGGTTTAGCACAGTAAAACACACTGACACTCTCCCTACCTATAGTTTTCTGTCCCTATAAAATTTTTTTTTTAAAGATGGTTGATGATGAATGCTTTAGCACAGTATAGCACAATGAGAATTTCCCTCACTGTCCTTCCCTGTCCCTACAAACAAGGTTTAGCACAGTAAAACACACTGACACTCTCCCTACCTATAGTTTTCTGTCCCTATAAAAAATGTTTTTTTAAAGCTGGTTGATGAGGAATGCTTTAGCACAGTATAGCACAATGAGAATTTCCCTCACTGTCCTTCCCTGTCCCTACAAACAAGGTTTAGCACAGTAAAACACACTGACACTCTCCCTACCTATAGTTTTCTGTCCCTATAAAAAATGTTTTTTTAAAGATGGTTGATGAGGAATGCTTTAGCACAGTATAGCACAATGAGAATTTCCCTCACTGTCCTTCCCTGTCCCTACAAACAAGGTTTAGCACAGTAAAACACACTGACACTCTCCCTACCTATAGTTTTCTGTCCCTATAAAAAATGTTTTTTTAAAGATGGTTGATGAGGAATGCTTTAGCACAGTATAGCACAATGAGAATTTCCCTCACTGTCCTTCCCTGTCCCTACAAACAAGGTTTAGCACATTAAAACACACTGACACTCTCCCTACCTATAGTTTTCTGTCCCTATAAAAAATGTTTTTTTAAAGATGGTTGATGATGAATGCTTTAGCACAGTATAGCACAATGAGAATTTCCCTCACTGTCCTTCCCTGTCCCTACAAACAAGGTTTAGCACAGTAAAACACACTGACACTCTCCCTACCTATAGTTTTCTGTCCCTATAATTTTTTTTTTTAAAGATGGTTGATGATGAATGCTTTAGCACAGTATAGCACAATGAGAATTTCCCTCACTGTCCTTCCCTGTCCCTACAAACAAGGTTTAGCACAGTAAAACACACTGACACTCTCCCTACCTATAGTTTTCTGTCCCTATAAAAAATGTTTTTTTAAAGATGGTTGATGATGAATGCTTTAGCACAGTATAGCACAATGAGAATTTCCCTCACTGTCCTTCCCTGTCCCTACAAACAAGGTTTAGCACAGTAAAACACACTGACACTCTCCCTACCTATAGTTTTCTGTCCCTATAATTTTTTTTTTTTTTAAAGATGGTTGATGATGAATGCTTTAGCACAGTATAGCACAATAAGAATTTCCCTCACTGTCCTTCCCTGTCCCTACAAACAAGGTTTAGCACAGTAAAACACACTGACACTCTCCCTACCTATAGTTTTCTGTCCCTATAAAAAATGTTTTTTTAAAGATGGTTGATGATGAATGCTTTAGCACAGTATAGCACAATGAGAATTTCCCTCACTGTCCTTCCCTGTCCCTACAAACAAGGTTTAGCACAGTAAAACACACTGACACTCTCCCTACCTATAGTTTTCTGTCCCTATAAAATTTTTTTTAAAGATGGTTGATGATGAATGCTTTAGCACAGTATAGCACAATGAGAATTTCCCTCACTGTCCTTCCCTGTCCCTACAAACAAGGTTTAGCACAGTAAAACACACTGACACTCTCCCTACCTATAGTTTTCTGTCCCTATAAAAAATGTTTTTTTAAAGATGGTTGATGAGGAATGCTTTAGCACAGTATAGCACAATGAGAATTTCCCTCACTGTCCTTCCCTGTCCCTACAAACAAGGTTTAGCACAGTAAAACACACTGACACTCTCCCTACCTATAGTTTTCTGTCCCTATAAAAAATGTTTTTTTTAAAGATGGTTGATGATGAATGCTTTAGCACTCTATAGCACAATGAGAATTTCCCTCACTGTCCTTCCCTGTCCCTACAAACAAGGTTTAGCACAGTAAAACACACTGACACTCTCCCTACCTATAGTTTTCTGTCCCTATAAAAAATGTTTTTTTAAAGATGGTTGATGAGGAATGATTTAGCACAGTATAGCACAATGAGAATTTCCCTCACTGTCCTTCCCTGTCCCTACAAACAAGGTTTAGCACAGTAAAACACACTGACACTCTCCCTACCTATAGTTTTCTGTCCCTATAAAAATTTTTTTTTAAAGATGGTTGATGATGAATGCTTTAGCACAGTATAGCACAATGAGAATTTCCCTCACTGTCCTTCCCTGTCCCTACAAACAAGGTTTAGCACAGTAAAACACACTGACACTCTCCCTACCTATAGTTTTCTGTCCCTATAAAAAATGTTTTTTTAAAGATGGTTGATGAGGAATGCTTTAGCACAGTATAGCACAATGAGAATTTCCCTCACTGTCCTTCCCTGTCCCTACAAACAAGGTTTAGCACAGTAAAACACACTGACACTCTCCCTACCTATAGTTTTCTGTCCCTATAAAAAATGTTTTTTTAAAGATGGTTGATGATGAATGCTTTAGCACAGTATAGCACAATGAGAATTTCCCTCACTGTCCTTCCCTGTCCCTACAAACAAGGTTTAGCACAGTAAAACACACTGACACTCTCCCTACCTATAGTTTTCTGTCCCTATAAAATTTTTTTTTAAAGATGGTTGATGATGAATGCTTTAGCACAGTATAGCACAATGAGAATTTCCCTCACTGTCCTTCCCTGTCCCTACAAACAAGGTTTAGCACAGTAAAACACACTGACACTCTCCCTACCTATAGTTTTCTGTCCCTATAAAAAATGTTTTTTTAAAGATGGTTGATGATGAATGCTTTAGCACAGTATAGCACAATGAGAATTTCCCTCACTGTCCTTCCCTGTCCCTACAAACAAGGTTTAGCACAGTAAAACACACTGACACTCTCCCTACCTATAGTTTTCTGTCCCTATAAAAATGTTTTTTTAAAGATGGTTGATGATGAATGCTTTAGCACAGTATAGCACAATGAGAATTTCCCTCACTGTCCTTCCCTGTCCCTACAAACAAGGTTTAGCACAGTAAAACACACTGACACTCTCCCTACCTATAGTTTTCTGTCCCTATAAAAAATGTTTTTTTAAAGATGGTTGATGATGAATGCTTTAGCACAGTATAGCACAATGAGAATTTCCCTCACTGTCCTTCCCTGTCCCTACAAACAAGGTTTAGCACAGTAAAACACACTGACACTCTCCCTACCTATAGTTTTCTGTCCTTATAAATTTTTTTTTTTAAAGATGGTTGATGATGAATGCTTTAGCACAGTATAGCACAATGAGAATTTCCCTCACTGTCCTTCCCTGTCCCTACAAACAAGGTTTAGCACAGTAAAACACACTGACACTCTCCCTACCTATAGTTTTCTGTCCCTATAAAAAATGTTTTTTTAAAGATGGTTGATGATGAATGCTTTAGCACAGTATAGCACAATGAGAATTTCCCTCACTGTCCTTCCCTGTCCCTACAAACAAGGTTTAGCACAGTAAAACACACTGACACTCTCCCTACCTATAGTTTTCTGTCCCTATAAAAAATGTTTTTTTAAAGATGGTTGATGATGAATGCTTTAGCACAGTATAGCACAATGAGAATTTCCCTCACTGTCCTTCCCTGTCCCTACAAACAAGGTTTAGCACAGTAAAACACACTGACACTCTCCCTACCTATAGTTTTCTGTCCCTATAATTTTTTTTTTTAAAGATGGTTGATGATGAATGCTTTAGCACAGTATAGCACAATGAGAATTTCCCTCACTGTCCTTCCCTGTCCCTACAAACAAGGTTTAGCACAGTAAAACACACTGACACTCTCCCTACCTATAGTTTTCTGTCCCTATAAAAAATGTTTTTTTAAAGATGGTTGATGATGAATGCTTTAGCACAGTATAGCACAATGAGAATTTCCCTCACTGTCCTTCCCTGTCCCTACAAACAAGGTTTAGCACAGTAAAACACACTGACACTCTCCCTACCTATAGTTTTCTGTCCCTATAATTTTTTTTTTTTAAAGATGGTTGATGATGAATGCTTTAGCACAGTATAGCACAATAAGAATTTCCCTCACTGTCCTTCCCTGTCCCTACAAACAAGGTTTAGCACAGTAAAACACACTGACACTCTCCCTACCTATAGTTTTCTGTCCCTATAAAAAATGTTTTTTTAAAGATGGTTGATGATGAATGCTTTAGCACAGTATAGCACAATGAGAATTTCCCTCACTGTCCTTCCCTGTCCCTACAAACAAGGTTTAGCACAGTAAAACACACTGACACTCTCCCTACCTATAGTTTTCTGTCCCTATAAATTTTTTTTTAAAGATGGTTGATGATGAATGCTTTAGCACAGTATAGCACAATGAGAATTTCCCTCACTGTCCTTCCCTGTCCCTACAAACAAGGTTTAGCACAGTAAAACACACTGACACTCTCCCTACCTATAGTTTTCTGTCCCTATAAAAAATGTTTTTTTAAAGATGGTTGATGAGGAATGCTTTAGCACAGTATAGCACAATGAGAATTTCCCTCACTGTCCTTCCCTGTCCCTACAAACAAGGTTTAGCACAGTAAAACACACTGACACTCTCCCTACCTATAGTTTTCTGTCCCTATAAAAAATGTTTTTTTTAAAGATGGTTGATGATGAATGCTTTAGCACTCTATAGCACAATGAGAATTTCCCTCACTGTCCTTCCCTGTCCCTACAAACAAGGTTTAGCACAGTAAAACACACTGACACTCTCCCTACCTATAGTTTTCTGTCCCTATAAAAAATGTTTTTTTAAAGATGGTTGATGAGGAATGATTTAGCACAGTATAGCACAATGAGAATTTCCCTCACTGTCCTTCCCTGTCCCTACAAACAAGGTTTAGCACAGTAAAACACACTGACACTCTCCCTACCTATAGTTTTCTGTCCCTATAAAAATTTTTTTTTAAAGATGGTTGATGATGAATGCTTTAGCACAGTATAGCACAATGAGAATTTCCCTCACTGTCCTTCCCTGTCCCTACAAACAAGGTTTAGCACAGTAAAACACACTGACACTCTCCCTACCTATAGTTTTCTGTCCCTATAAAAAATGTTTTTTTAAAGATGGTTGATGAGGAATGCTTTAGCACAGTATAGCACAATGAGAATTTCCCTCACTGTCCTTCCCTGTCCCTACAAACAAGGTTTAGCACAGTAAAACACACTGACACTCTCCCTACCTATAGTTTTCTGTCCCTATAAAAAATGTTTTTTTAAAGATGGTTGATGATGAATGCTTTAGCACAGTATAGCACAATGAGAATTTCCCTCACTGTCCTTCCCTGTCCCTACAAACAAGGTTTAGCACAGTAAAACACACTGACACTCTCCCTACCTATAGTTTTCTGTCCCTATAAATTTTTTTTTTAAAGATGGTTGATGATGAATGCTTTAGCACAGTATAGCACAATGAGAATTTCCCTCACTGTCCTTCCCTGTCCCTACAAACAAGGTTTAGCACAGTAAAACACACTGACACTCTCCCTACCTATAGTTTTCTGTCCCTATAAAAAATGTTTTTTTAAAGATGGTTGATGATGAATGCTTTAGCACAGTATAGCACAATGAGAATTTCCCTCACTGTCCTTCCCTGTCCCTACAAACAAGGTTTAGCACAGTAAAACACACTGACACTCTCCCTACCTATAGTTTTCTGTCCCTATAAAAATGTTTTTTTAAAGATGGTTGATGATGAATGCTTTAGCACAGTATAGCACAATGAGAATTTCCCTCACTGTCCTTCCCTGTCCCTACAAACAAGGTTTAGCACAGTAAAACACACTGACACTCTCCCTACCTATAGTTTTCTGTCCCTATAAAAAATGTTTTTTTAAAGATGGTTGATGATGAATGCTTTAGCACAGTATAGCACAATGAGAATTTCCCTCACTGTCCTTCCCTGTCCCTACAAACAAGGTTTAGCACAGTAAAACACACTGACACTCTCCCTACCTATAGTTTTCTGTCCTTATAAAATTTTTTTTTTAAAGATGGTTGATGATGAATGCTTTAGCACAGTATAGCACAATGAGAATTTCCCTCACTGTCCTTCCCTGTCCCTACAAACAAGGTTTAGCACAGTAAAACACACTGACACTCTCCCTACCTATAGTTTTCTGTCCCTATAAAAAATGTTTTTTTAAAGATGGTTGATGATGAATGCTTTAGCACAGTATAGCACAATGAGAATTTCCCTCACTGTCCTTCCCTGTCCCTACAAACAAGGTTTAGCACAGTAAAACACACTGACACTCTCCCTACCTATAGTTTTCTGTCCCTATAAAAAATGTTTTTTTAAAGATGGTTGATGATGAATGCTTTAGCACAGTATAGCACAATGAGAATTTCCCTCACTGTCCTTCCCTGTCCCTACAAACAAGGTTTAGCACAGTAAAACACACTGACACTCTCCCTACCTATAGTTTTCTGTCCCTATAATTTTTTTTTTTAAAGATGGTTGATGATGAATGCTTTAGCACAGTATAGCACAATGAGAATTTCCCTCACTGTCCTTCCCTGTCCCTACAAACAAGGTTTAGCACAGTAAAACACACTGACACTCTCCCTACCTATAGTTTTCTGTCCCTATAAAAAATGTTTTTTTAAAGATGGTTGATGATGAATGCTTTAGCACAGTACAGCACAATGAGAATTTCCCTCACTGTCCTTCCCTGTCCCTACAAACAAGGTTTAGCACAGTAAAACACACTGACACTCTCCCTACCTATAGTTTTCTGTCCCTATAATTTTTTTTTTTTAAAGATGGTTGATGATGAATGCTTTAGCACAGTATAGCACAATGAGAATTTCCCTCACTGTCCTTCCCTGTCCCTACAAACAAGGTTTAGCACAGTAAAACACACTGACACTCTCCCTACCTATAGTTTTCTGTCCCTATAAAAAATGTTTTTTTAAAGATGGTTGATGATGAATGCTTTAGCACAGTATAGCACAATGAGAATTTCCCTCACTGTCCTTCCCTGTCCCTACAAACAAGGTTTAGCACAGTAAAACACACTGACACTCTCCCTACCTATAGTTTTCTGTCCCTATAAAAAATGTTTTTTTAAAGATGGTTGATGATGAATGCTTTAGCACAGTATAGCACAATGAGAATTTCCCTCACTGTCCTTCCCTGTCCCTACAAACAAGGTTTAGCACAGTAAAACACACTGACACTCTCCCTACCTATAGTTTTCTGTCCCTATAATTTTTTTTTTTAAAGATGGTTGATGATGAATGCTTTAGCACAGTATAGCACAATGAGAATTTCCCTCACTGTCCTTCCCTGTCCCTACAAACAAGGTTTAGCACAGTAAAACACACTGACACTCTCCCTACCTATAGTTTTCTGTCCCTATAAAAAATGTTTTTTTAAAGATGGTTGATGATGAATGCTTTAGCACAGTATAGCACAATGAGAATTTCCCTCACTGTCCTTCCCTGTCCCTACAAACAAGGTTTAGCACAGTAAAACACACTGACACTCTCCCTACCTATAGTTTTCTGTCCCTATAATTTTTTTTTTTTAAAGATGGTTGATGATGAATGCTTTAGCACAGTATAGCACAATGAGAATTTCCCTCACTGTCCTTCCCTGTCCCTACAAACAAGGTTTAGCACAGTAAAACACACTGACACTCTCCCTACCTATAGTTTTCTGTCCCTATAAAAAATGTTTTTTTAAAGATGGTTGATGATGAATGCTTTAGCACAGTATAGCACAATGAGAATTTCCCTCACTGTCCTTCCCTGTCCCTACAAACAAGGTTTAGCACAGTAAAACACACTGACACTCTCCCTACCTATAGTTTTCTGTCCCTATAATTATTTTTTTAAAGATGGTTGATGATGAATGCTTTAGCACAGTATAGCACAATGAGAATTTCCCTCACTGTCCTTCCCTGTCCCTACAAACAAGGTTTAGCACAGTAAAACACACTGACACTCTCCCTACCTATAGTTTTCTGTCCCTATAAAAAATGTTTTTTTAAAGATGGTTGATGAGGAATGCTTTAGCACAGTATAGCACAATGAGAATTTCCCTCACTGTCCTTCCCTGTCCCTACAAACAAGGTTTAGCACAGTAAAACACACTGACACTCTCCCTACCTATAGTTTTCTGTCCCTATAAAAAATGTTTTTTTAAAGATGGTTGATGATGAATGCTTTAGCACAGTATAGCACAATGAGAATTTCCCTCACTGTCCTTCCCTGTCCCTACAAACAAGGTTTAGCACAGTAAAACACACTGACACTCTCCCTACCTATAGTTTTCTGTCCCTATAAAAAATGTTTTTTTAAAGATGGTTGATGAGGAATGATTTAGCACAGTATAGCACAATGAGAATTTCCCTCACTGTCCTTCCCTGTCCCTACAAACAAGGTTTAGCACAGTAAAACACACTGACACTCTCCCTACCTATAGTTTTCTGTCCCTATAAAATTTTTGTTTTAAAGATGGTTGATGATGAATGCTTTAGCACAGTATAGCACAATGAGAATTTCCCTCACTGTCCTTCCCTGTCCCTACAAACAAGGTTTAGCACAGTAAAACACACTGACACTCTCCCTACCTATAGTTTTCTGTCCCTATAAAAAATGTTTTTTTAAAGATGGTTGATGAGGAATGCTTTAGCACAGTATAGCACAATGAGAATTTCCCTCACTGTCCTTCCCTGTCCCTACAAACAAGGTTTAGCACAGTAAAACACACTGACACTCTCCCTACCTATAGTTTTCTGTCCCTATAAAAAATGTTTTTTTAAAGATGGTTGATGATGAATGCTTTAGCACAGTATAGCACAATGAGAATTTCCCTCACTGTCCTTCCCTGTCCCTACAAACAAGGTTTAGCACAGTAAAACACACTGACACTCTCCCTACCTATAGTTTTCTGTCCCTATAAAACATTTTTTTAAAGATGGTTGATGATGAATGCTTTAGCACAGTATAGCACAATGAGAATTTCCCTCACTGTCCTTCCCTGTCCCTACAAACAAGGTTTAGCACAGTAAAACACACTGACACTCTCCCTACCTATAGTTTTCTGTCCCTATAAAAAATGTTTTTTTAAAGATGGTTGATGATGAATGCTTTAGCACAGTATAGCACAATGAGAATTTCCCTCACTGTCCTTCCCTGTCCCTACAAACAAGGTTTAGCACAGTAAAACACACTGACACTCTCCCTACCTATAGTTTTCTGTCCCTATAAATTTTTTTTTTTAAAGATGGTTGATGATGAATGCTTTAGCACAGTATAGCACAATGAGAATTTCCCTCACTGTCCTTCCCTGTCCCTACAAACAAGGTTTAGCACAGTAAAACACACTGACACTCTCCCTACCTATAGTTTTCTGTCCCTATAAAAATGTTTTTTTAAAGATGGTTGATGATGAATGCTTTAGCACAGTATAGCACAATGAGAATTTCCCTCACTGTCCTTCCCTGTCCCTACAAACAAGGTTTAGCACAGTAAAACACACTGACACTCTCCCTACCTATAGTTTTCTGTCCCTATAAAAAATGTTTTTTTAAAGATGGTTGATGATGAATGCTTTAGCACAGTATAGCACAATGAGAATTTCCCTCACTGTCCTTCCCTGTCCCTACAAACAAGGTTTAGCACAGTAAAACACACTGACACTCTCCCTACCTATAGTTTTCTGTCCTTATAAATTTTTTTTTTTAAAGATGGTTGATGATGAATGCTTTAGCACAGTATAGCACAATGAGAATTTCCCTCACTGTCCTTCCCTGTCCCTACAAACAAGGTTTAGCACAGTAAAACACACTGACACTCTCCCTACCTATAGTTTTCTGTCCCTATAAAAAATGTTTTTTTAAAGATGGTTGATGATGAATGCTTTAGCACAGTATAGCACAATGAGAATTTCCCTCACTGTCCTTCCCTGTCCCTACAAACAAGGTTTAGCACAGTAAAACACACTGACACTCTCCCTACCTATAGTTTTCTGTCCCTATAAAAAATGTTTTTTTTAAAGATGGTTGATGATGAATGCTTTAGCACAGTATAGCACAATGAGAATTTCCCTCACTGTCCTTCCCTGTCCCTACAAACAAGGTTTAGCACAGTAAAACACACTGACACTCTCCCTACCTATAGTTTTCTGTCCCTATAAAAAATGTTTTTTTAAAGATGGTTGATGATGAATGCTTTAGCACAGTATAGCACAATGAGAATTTCCCTCACTGTCCTTCCCTGTCCCTACAAACAAGGTTTAGCACAGTAAAACACACTGACACTCTCCCTACCTATAGTTTTCTGTCCTTATAAAAAATTTTTTTTAAAGATGGTTGATGATGAATGCTTTAGCACAGTATAGCACAATGAGAATTTCCCTCACTGTCCTTCCCTGTCCCTACAAACAAGGTTTAGCACAGTAAAACACACTGACACTCTCCCTACCTATAGTTTTCTGTCCCTATAAAAAATGTTTTTTTAAAGATGGTTGATGATGAATGCTTTAGCACAGTATAGCACAATGAGAATTTCCCTCACTGTCCTTCCCTGTCCCTACAAACAAGGTTTAGCACAATAAAACACACTGACACTCTCCCTACCTATAGTTTTCTGTCCCTATAAAAAATGTTTTTTTAAAGATGGTTGATGATGAATGCTTTAGCACAGTATAGCACAATGAGAATTTCCCTCACTGTCCTTCCCTGTCCCTACAAACAAGGTTTAGCACAGTAAAACACACTGACACTCTCCCTACCTATAGTTTTCTGTCCCTATAATTTTTTTTTTTAAAGATGGTTGATGATGAATGCTTTAGCACAGTATAGCACAATGAGAATTTCCCTCACTGTCCTTCCCTGTCCCTACAAACAAGGTTTAGCACAGTAAAACACACTGACACTCTCCCTACCTATAGTTTTCTGTCCCTATAAAAAATGTTTTTTTAAAGATGGTTGATGATGAATGCTTTAGCACAGTATAGCACAATGAGAATTTCCCTCACTGTCCTTCCCTGTCCCTACAAACAAGGTTTAGCACAGTAAAACACACTGACACTCTCCCTACCTATAGTTTTCTGTCCCTATAATTTTTTTTTTTTAAAGATGGTTGATGATGAATGCTTTAGCACAGTATAGCACAATGAGAATTTCCCTCACTGTCCTTCCCTGTCCCTACAAACAAGGTTTAGCACAGTAAAACACACTGACACTCTCCCTACCTATAGTTTTCTGTCCCTATAAAAAATGTTTTTTTAAAGATGGTTGATGATGAATGCTTTAGCACAGTATAGCACAATGAGAATTTCCCTCACTGTCCTTCCCTGTCCCTACAAACAAGGTTTAGCACAGTAAAACACACTGACACTCTCCCTACCTATAGTTTTCTGTCCCTATAATTTTTTTTTTAAAGATGGTTGATGATGAATGCTTTAGCACAGTATAGCACAATGAGAATTTCCCTCACTGTCCTTCCCTGTCCCTACAAACAAGGTTTAGCACAGTAAAACACACTGACACTCTCCCTACCTATAGTTTTCTGTCCCTATAAAAAATGTTTTTTTAAAGATGGTTGATGAGGAATGCTTTAGCACAGTATAGCACAATGAGAATTTCCCTCACTGTCCTTCCCTGTCCCTACAAACAAGGTTTAGCACAGTAAAACACACTGACACTCTCCCTACCTATAGTTTTCTGTCCCTATAAAAAATGTTTTTTTAAAGATGGTTGATGATGAATGCTTTAGCACAGTATAGCACAATGAGAATTTCCCTCACTGTCCTTCCCTGTCCCTACAAACAAGGTTTAGCACAGTAAAACACACTGACACTCTCCCTACCTATAGTTTTCTGTCCCTATAAAAAATGTTTTTTTAAAGATGGTTGATGAGGAATGATTTAGCACAGTATAGCACAATGAGAATTTCCCTCACTGTCCTTCCCTGTCCCTACAAACAAGGTTTAGCACAGTAAAACACACTGACACTCTCCCTACCTATAGTTTTCTGTCCCTATAAAATTTTTGTTTTAAAGATGGTTGATGATGAATGCTTTAGCACAGTATAGCACAATGAGAATTTCCCTCACTGTCCTTCCCTGTCCCTACAAACAAGGTTTAGCACAGTAAAACACACTGACACTCTCCCTACCTATAGTTTTCTGTCCCTATAAAAAATGTTTTTTTAAAGATGGTTGATGAGGAATGCTTTAGCACAGTATAGCACAATGAGAATTTCCCTCACTGTCCTTCCCTGTCCCTACAAACAAGGTTTAGCACAGTAAAACACACTGACACTCTCCCTACCTATAGTTTTCTGTCCCTATAAAAAATGTTTTTTTAAAGATGGTTGATGATGAATGCTTTAGCACAGTATAGCACAATGAGAATTTCCCTCACTGTCCTTCCCTGTCCCTACAAACAAGGTTTAGCACAGTAAAACACACTGACACTCTCCCTACCTATAGTTTTCTGTCCCTATAAAACATTTTTTTAAAGATGGTTGATGATGAATGCTTTAGCACAGTATAGCACAATGAGAATTTCCCTCACTGTCCTTCCCTGTCCCTACAAACAAGGTTTAGCACAGTAAAACACACTGACACTCTCCCTACCTATAGTTTTCTGTCCCTATAAAAAATGTTTTTTTAAAGATGGTTGATGATGAATGCTTTAGCACAGTATAGCACAATGAGAATTTCCCTCACTGTCCTTCCCTGTCCCTACAAACAAGGTTTAGCACAGTAAAACACACTGACACTCTCCCTACCTATAGTTTTCTGTCCCTATAAATTTTTTTTTTTAAAGATGGTTGATGATGAATGCTTTAGCACAGTATAGCACAATGAGAATTTCCCTCACTGTCCTTCCCTGTCCCTACAAACAAGGTTTAGCACAGTAAAACACACTGACACTCTCCCTACCTATAGTTTTCTGTCCCTATAAAAATGTTTTTTTAAAGATGGTTGATGATGAATGCTTTAGCACAGTATAGCACAATGAGAATTTCCCTCACTGTCCTTCCCTGTCCCTACAAACAAGGTTTAGCACAGTAAAACACACTGACACTCTCCCTACCTATAGTTTTCTGTCCCTATAAAAAATGTTTTTTTAAAGATGGTTGATGATGAATGCTTTAGCACAGTATAGCACAATGAGAATTTCCCTCACTGTCCTTCCCTGTCCCTACAAACAAGGTTTAGCACAGTAAAACACACTGACACTCTCCCTACCTATAGTTTTCTGTCCTTATAAAAATTTTTTTTTAAAGATGGTTGATGATGAATGCTTTAGCACAGTATAGCACAATGAGAATTTCCCTCACTGTCCTTCCCTGTCCCTACAAACAAGGTTTAGCACAGTAAAACACACTGACACTCTCCCTACCTATAGTTTTCTGTCCCTATAAAAAATGTTTTTTTAAAGATGGTTGATGATGAATGCTTTAGCACAGTATAGCACAATGAGAATTTCCCTCACTGTCCTTCCCTGTCCCTACAAACAAGGTTTAGCACAGTAAAACACACTGACACTCTCCCTACCTATAGTTTTCTGTCCCTATAAAAAATGTTTTTTTAAAGATGGTTGATGATGAATGCTTTAGCACAGTATAGCACAATGAGAATTTCCCTCACTGTCCTTCCCTGTCCCTACAAACAAGGTTTAGCACAGTAAAACACACTGACACTCTCCCTACCTATAGTTTTCTGTCCCTATAATTTTTTTTTTTAAAGATGGTTGATGATGAATGCTTTAGCACAGTATAGCACGATGAGAATTTCCCTCACTGTCCTTCCCTGTCCCTACAAACAAGGTTTAGCACAGTAAAACACACTGACACTCTCCCTACCTATAGTTTTCTGTCCCTATAAAAAATGTTTTTTTAAAGATGGTTGATGATGAATGCTTTAGCACAGTATAGCACAATGAGAATTTCCCTCACTGTCCTTCCCTGTCCCTACAAACAAGGTTTAGCACAGTAAAACACACTGACACTCTCCCTACCTATAGTTTTCTGTCCCTATAATTTTTTTTTTAAAGATGGTTGATGATGAATGCTTTAGCACAGTATAGCACAATGAGAATTTCCCTCACTGTCCTTCCCTGTCCCTACAAACAAGGTTTAGCACAGTAAAACACACTGACACTCTCCCTACCTATAGTTTTCTGTCCCTATAAAAAATGTTTTTTTAAAGATGGTTGATGAGGAATGCTTTAGCACAGTATAGCACAATGAGAATTTCCCTCACTGTCCTTCCCTGTCCCTACAAACAAGGTTTAGCACAGTAAAACACACTGACACTCTCCCTACCTATAGTTTTCTGTCCCTATAAAAAATGTTTTTTTAAAGATGGTTGATGATGAATGCTTTAGCACAGTATAGCACAATGAGAATTTCCCTCACTGTCCTTCCCTGTCCCTACAAACAAGGTTTAGCACAGTAAAACACACTGACACTCTCCCTACCTATAGTTTTCTGTCCCTATAAAAAATGTTTTTTTAAAGATGGTTGATGAGGAATGATTTAGCACAGTATAGCACAATGAGAATTTCCCTCACTGTCCTTCCCTGTCCCTACAAACAAGGTTTAGCACAGTAAAACACACTGACACTCTCCCTACCTATAGTTTTCTGTCCCTATAAAATTTTTGTTTTAAAGATGGTTGATGATGAATGCTTTAGCACAGTATAGCACAATGAGAATTTCCCTCACTGTCCTTCCCTGTCCCTACAAACAAGGTTTAGCACAGTAAAACACACTGACACTCTCCCTACCTATAGTTTTCTGTCCCTATAAAAAATGTTTTTTTAAAGATGGTTGATGAGGAATGCTTTAGCACAGTATAGCACAATGAGAATTTCCCTCACTGTCCTTCCCTGTCCCTACAAACAAGGTTTAGCACAGTAAAACACACTGACACTCTCCCTACCTATAGTTTTCTGTCCCTATAAAAAATGTTTTTTTAAAGATGGTTGATGATGAATGCTTTAGCACAGTATAGCACAATGAGAATTTCCCTCACTGTCCTTCCCTGTCCCTACAAACAAGGTTTAGCACAGTAAAACACACTGACACTCTCCCTACCTATAGTTTTCTGTCCCTATAAAACATTTTTTTAAAGATGGTTGATGATGAATGCTTTAGCACAGTATAGCACAATGAGAATTTCCCTCACTGTCCTTCCCTGTCCCTACAAACAAGGTTTAGCACAGTAAAACACACTGACACTCTCCCTACCTATAGTTTTCTGTCCCTATAAAAAATGTTTTTTTAAAGATGGTTGATGATGAATGCTTTAGCACAGTATAGCACAATGAGAATTTCCCTCACTGTCCTTCCCTGTCCCTACAAACAAGGTTTAGCACAGTAAAACACACTGACACTCTCCCTACCTATAGTTTTCTGTCCCTATAAATTTTTTTTTTTAAAGATGGTTGATGATGAATGCTTTAGCACAGTATAGCACAATGAGAATTTCCCTCACTGTCCTTCCCTGTCCCTACAAACAAGGTTTAGCACAGTAAAACACACTGACACTCTCCCTACCTATAGTTTTCTGTCCCTATAAAAATGTTTTTTTAAAGATGGTTGATGATGAATGCTTTAGCACAGTATAGCACAATGAGAATTTCCCTCACTGTCCTTCCCTGTCCCTACAAACAAGGTTTAGCACAGTAAAACACACTGACACTCTCCCTACCTATAGTTTTCTGTCCCTATAAAAAATGTTTTTTTTAAAGATGGTTGATGATGAATGCTTTAGCACAGTATAGCACAATGAGAATTTCCCTCACTGTCCTTCCCTGTCCCTACAAACAAGGTTTAGCACAGTAAAACACACTGACACTCTCCCTACCTATAGTTTTCTGTCCTTATAAAAAAATTTTTTTAAAGATGGTTGATGATGAATGCTTTAGCACAGTATAGCACAATGAGAATTTCCCTCACTGTCCTTCCCTGTCCCTACAAACAAGGTTTAGCACAGTAAAACACACTGACACTCTCCCTACCTATAGTTTTCTGTCCCTATAAAAAATGTTTTTTTAAAGATGGTTGATGATGAATGCTTTAGCACAGTATAGCATAATGAGAATTTCCCTCACTGTCCTTCCCTGTCCCTACAAACAAGGTTTAGCACAGTAAAACACACTGACACTCTCCCTACCTATAGTTTTCTGTCCCTATAAAAAATGTTTTTTTAAAGATGGTTGATGATGAATGCTTTAGCACAGTATAGCACAATGAGAATTTCCCTCACTGTCCTTCCCTGTCCCTACAAACAAGGTTTAGCACAGTAAAACACACTGACACTCTCCCTACCTATAGTTTTCTGTCCCTATAATTTTTTTTTTTAAAGATGGTTGATGATGAATGCTTTAGCACAGTATAGCACAATGAGAATTTCCCTCACTGTCCTTCCCTGTCCCTACAAACAAGGTTTAGCACAGTAAAACACACTGACACTCTCCCTACCTATAGTTTTCTGTCCCTATAAAAAATGTTTTTTTAAAGATGGTTGATGATGAATGCTTTAGCACAGTATAGCACAATGAGAATTTCCCTCACTGTCCTTCCCTGTCCCTACAAACAAGGTTTAGCACAGTAAAACACACTGACACTCTCCCTACCTATAGTTTTCTGTCCCTATAATTTTTTTTTTTTAAAGATGGTTGATGATGAATGCTTTAGCACAGTATAGCACAATGAGAATTTCCCTCACTGTCCTTCCCTGTCCCTACAAACAAGGTTTAGCACAGTAAAACACACTGACACTCTCCCTACCTATAGTTTTCTGTCCCTATAAAAAATGTTTTTTTAAAGATGGTTGATGATGAATGCTTTAGCACAGTATAGCACAATGAGAATTTCCCTCACTGTCCTTCCCTGTCCCTACAAACAAGGTTTAGCACAGTAAAACACACTGACACTCTCCCTACCTATAGTTTTCTGTC